>BQNB010040787.1:0-47169 GCA_026074375.1 Tanacetum coccineum
AATGGAATATTTTGGGTCTTGTTGACTTTTGTTGACCAAGATTGACTGGAGTTGACTGTAGATTTGACTTTTTCTGGCTTTTGCTTCCGGATTTTGTACACTCTTCCATTCTCGTGTCTGTGCTTGCCCGTTTTTGACGGTTTTCTTATGATTTTTAATATATTCGTTCCTGCACACACAAAACACAAATACAAGCATATTGTTGCCATTTTTGGTTTGTTTTGGGTTTATTTGGGCTATTTTAAGCATAAATGGATATGTGTATTTTACACTTATCATACTACCTTTGGTGGATATTCAAACAGCCAAGCCCATAGAGTAGCCCAATCCAGGACCATGTCTTATACACCACAAGGCTTTGTTGCACCTATTTACTATACTCCTACCGGCCCATGAACAGTGGCCCAGTCCGTGGCTCTTCAACAATCGCAGCCCAACCAGTCGGCCCACCAATCGATGGTTTACATGGCCTATCAGCCCGTACAAGCCATAACAGGTCAGAATATATCGCAGCCCAACAACAATGGAAATGGTATTTTGGGGCCTGCTTTGGTTTTGTATGCATCTCAGCCGACCTCGCTACCTAGTGCTTTTAGCACTATGACATTGCAAGATCCCACTTAAAACATGGATACAGGTGCAACCTCTCACTTAAACTTTAATGCACATAGTTTAAGTACTATTTTTAATACGCGTTTATATCCTTCTATTCATGTTGGTGATGGTAATTCCATTTCTGTCACAAACACGGGTCATAACATTATCCCATCTATCCATCGTCCATTACACCTTAATAATGTCCTTGTTACTCCTAACGTAATCAAAAATCTCATTTCTGTTCGTCAATTTACTAGGGATAATAATTGCACTATTGAATTTGACGCGTTTGGTTTTTCTGTGAAGGATTTCTTGACTCGCCATATCCTCCTGCGATGTGATAGCTCGGTCGATCTCTATCCAGTTACCAAGCCATCCACCCTTCCTGCTGCTTTTGTTTCCACTAGCTCATCCACTTGGCACCAACGTCTCGGTCACCCCGAGGATGAAGTGCTTCGTTCTCTTTCTTCCCGTCATTTAATTTCATGTAATAAAACAAAGTCTTCACATGTTTTCCATGCATGTCAACTTGGTAAACATGTGAAACTTTCTTTCCATAGTTCAAATTCTAGTGTTAAACAATGTTTTGATATTATTCATTCTGATTTGTGGACTTCTCCTATTATTAGTTCAAGTGGTTTCAAGTACTATGTTCTTTTTCTAGATCATTTCTCTCGTTATCTATGGATATATCCCCTCAAAAATAAATCCGACATGTTTGGAAAATTTGTGCACTTTCGCAAATACGTTAAAAATCAATTTTAAATGTGATATTAAGAGTTTTCAATGTGATCATGGTGGTGAGTTTGACAATAACCAACTCCATACCCTCTTTGCTAATCACAGAATTCAACTTTCTTTCTCTTGCCCCAAAACCTCTCAATAAAATGGCAAAGCCGAACGAATGATACGAACAATCAACAATGTCCTTTGCACCCTTCTATTCCAAGCACACCTACCCCCATCCTTTTGGGTTGAAGCTCTCCATATGGCTACCTATCTCTTTAACCTTCTCCCTTCCACCGTAATTAACAATAATATTCCCTACACCAAACTATTTCAAAAAGAACCCGACTACTCCCGCCTTCGCATTTTTGGGTGTCTTTGTTACCCTCACCTTCACTCACCTCATAAATTAGCACCACGCACCACACCTTGCATCTTCTTAGGTTTTACCGCTTATCATCGCGGATACCATTGCCTCGACCTCGAAACCAACATAATCATCCTCTCCCGTCATGTCACCTTCGATGAGAGCCAATTTCCGTACAAATCCATGACACCCACTTCCCTACCTTCCTATAGCTTTCTCTACAATCCTCACACCTCTCCTCTTTTACCTCACCTTCATAATCAAAACACTCTTATTTAAAATGTACACAAGCCCACCCCTACTGGCCTAACTAACACCCACACCTCTAATTCACCCTCTACACCACGGCCCAATTCCACTTCTGGCCCACCCCTCCCTTTGACCCAACAACAACATCCTTTACCCAACCCACCCTCGCATATTACCAACCCAACCAACCAGTCTACTCACCTTAACAACCTAAACAACTACCCCACTCCTACTGCTCCCGAGCCCACTCGAACTCACTATATGGTCACTCGCTCCCAATCTAGAATTAGTAAACCTATCGACCGCTTGTCTCTTAATACTTCGTCTATTTCTCCTATTCCTAAATCTCCATTTCGTGCTTTAAAAGATCCTTATTGGTCTAATGCTATGGACGATGAATATAATGCGCTTGTTAAAAATGGTACTTGGGTTCTTGTGCCCAGGCCTGCTGATGTTAACATGGTTCGATCCATGTGGTTATTCAAGCATAAATTTCATGCCGACGGTACTTTGAGTTTCTATAAGGCTCGATTAGTTGCAAATGATAGTAGTTAGCAGCTCGGTGTTGATTTTGATAAGACTTTTAGCCCGGTTGTTAAGCCGGCCACTATCCGTACGGTTCTTAGCCTAGACGTGTCACGTAAGTGGCCCATTCACCAACTGGATGTTAAGAATGCGTTTCTTAATGGTGATTTATCTGAGACCGTATACATGCACCAACCTCCTGGTTTTTTTGATTTGAGATATCCTCATCATGTTTGCCTTTTACAGATATCTTTGTATGGTCTAAAGCAAGCACCTCATGCTTGGTTTCAACGGTTTGTTGGATATGCCACTCAGGCAGGGTTTTCTCATAGTCGATGCGACTCATCTTTATTCATCTACACACAGGGATCTTAGGTCACTTATTTACTTATATATGTGGATGATATTATTCTGACAGCTTCTTCTACAGCTCTTCTTCAGCAGATTATAGCCTCTTTACATAAGGAGTTTGACATGACCGATCTCGGGGCCCTTAATTATTTTCTTAGTATTTTTGCTACCCATCATTCTACAGGTTTGTTTTTATCACAGAAGAAATATGCTCTTCAGCTTCTTGAGCGTGCTCATATGGTTTCTTGTAACCCATCTAGGACGCCAGTTGACACTGAAGCCAAACTAGGTCCGGACGGTGTTCCTGTTCAGGATCCTACTTTATACCATAGCCTTGCCGGGGGTCTTCAGTACATTACCTTCACTCGTCCTGACTTATCTTATACAGTTCAGCAGATTTGTCTTCATATGCATGATCCAAGGGAGCCACATTTAGCTGATCTCAAACGCATCTTACGTTATGTTCGGGGCACTTTGGATTTTGGTCTTCACTTATATGCTTCCGCCACTACTTCCTTGGTAGGTTATACTGATGCTGATTGGACAGGTTGCCCCTCTACTCGCATGTCGACTTCAGGGTATTATGTTTTCCTGTGTGATAATCTTCTATCATGGTCATCTAAACGGAAACACACTATCTCCCGATCTAGTTCTGAAGCCAAATACAGTGGTGTTGCTAACGTTGTTGCAGAAACTGCATGGATTCGTAATCTTCTGCGTGAGTTACACTCTCCCCTTGTAACTGCTACTCTAGTTTACTATGATAACGTTAGTGCTGTTTATATGTCTGCTAACCCTGTTCAACATCAACAGACCAAACATATTGAGATTGATATTCATTTTGTTCGTGAAATGGTTATTGCTGTCATGTTCGAGTTCTTCATGTTCCGTCTCATTTTTAGTTTGCAGTTATCTTCACCAAGGGTCTTCCTTCAGCCCTGTTTGAAGATTTTCGTTCTAGTTTGAGTGTTCGTCCTCCTCCCACTCAAACTGCGGGGGCGTATTAGTTAGCATATATTTGATTGATATCCTTTCCAATTTTAAGCATCTTATGTTTAGAATGTTCAGTTGTACACTTAATTTATTTAGATGTAGTATCGTTGTATGGGCTCAATGCCTTATCCATGTATCCCTATATATGTCGTGTCTTTTGTAATGTTTATCAAGGAAGAAATCATACCTTCAATAATTATAAGTTTTTTATATAAAATGAAGTGTACCCGATAAACGCACATGTATTTACATGCGAATAAGTTTAAAGAAAAATGATATTTTTTAAGAAAATTATGATTTTATTTGATGTGACATAACAAGTTTTTGAAACTTGTGCTTCGTTGCGGCGTGTTTATCTATCATGTTTTTTATAGAGGTTGGTTTCTTATTGGTGATAGCTTTTCGTTTAAGGTGATAGTACGTTAGGCCCATCTATGGGCAATCTCTTGTGGTTCTCTTAGTATCTCTGAGTCTCCGACTAAATAAATAAATCTCAATGGTCCAACTATTTTGTGGTAAGAGTATTAATTCTTGTATTTCTATGTATTAAAATTTTGAGTTTCATAAACATATTTTAAATAATAACTGATCATATGTATTGATATTATACAAAAGAATGCCCTAGCACATAATCACTTAAGAAAGACAACACTCACTCTACTACACTCGGCAAGTGTTCATTTCATTTCCTTGTTCAGTTCTTCACATGCAGGGAAATATCCATGATAGATCCTGTAACAATAAGCAACAAAAGGGTATAATATCAGCTTATATAAAATTGAGGTAATTAAGCTAATTAAAAACAACAAAATATATCTATTCATATGACCTTAAACAAACGCTCACTACATTAAACTACACATATGCATCAACAAAATAAACGTGCATTAGAGCAACATTAAACATACATATGTTCCATTTTCATTCCAAATACATAACTATAACAGTGTCTAACAACTTTTCCCATTCTATTATTGATTCAAACACACCACTTATATTATTCGAGGTAAAAAGAAAAAGAAACCCATCAGTTCACATGGCAAGGAGATACAACCCATTTACTTATAAATGGGTCAATTGAGGTTTTGTATCTTATTAATGAGTCAAATTAGTAACATAGACAAAAAATGGAACATAGCATTTAAAATCTTGAGATATCCTAACTAACGCCTTTGAAACAACATCAACATCTTTGATATCCTATATCAAAGTCATCTAGACTGGACACAATTGCCGTGACCGCTTTTTGCTGAATCATGTAGGTCAGGATTATATGCGCCAAACAACAACTCAGCGGTTGCTTTGATAAATGCAGCCACACCTTCGACTCCATAACTCATCATCCACTAATTTGGTGATCCTATAAATACCACCATTCAAAATCATTTCATTGACTACACATACATAACCATTTGAGTAAACCTGAGCTTATAATGTGAAAAGGTCATTTATTTGCTAAGATATGGCACATACTTTGACAGTAAAACAACTTAGAGATGAATACACTCATACCTCAAGACAACAAATAAGTGACTGTTAGGAATTATGCATTCCTGACTTAGTACCGTTAGTTATATAAGTTAGTACCGCTAGTTGTAATTTGTACTGACAGTATAAGATGTTAGTACTGATTAGATAGTTAGTACCGTTAGTATAAAATAGTTAGTACCGTTTATGAGATATGCATGAGATATCTTAGGAAATGATATGCATGATCTTTATACGTGTTTTGTAAAGCCCATTAGGGTTTCCTTACTCTATAAAAGGAACCCTAAGCATAGTTAGTAGATATAGTTCTACACAGATCAATAGAGATCTATGAGCAATCATAGTCTTTGTAATCTGGAACCTAGGCAGATTCAAGTGATAATATAAAGTTCTTTTGTGATACTTAATATTGTTCTTCTTAGCATTATTGATTAGTTTCCGCATAATCAATAGTGTTCAAATCAGTGTTTCATTATTGTTGCTTTAGAATTATCTAATGGAACAAACCCTTTACAAGCTAAAGGTTAAGATCTATTCAGTAAACGATCCAACAAGTGGTATCAGAGCTTGTGTGGAAACTCTGAATAAGAAGAACTCAATTGTAAGATGGCAGAACAAGACATTCCTCCACCCACTATCACAGCAATGAAAATTCCTATCATTAGGAAGGGAGAATATAATATTTGGAGCATAATATATCTGTCACACAGACCATAACCTATGGGATGTTATTGTCAATAGAGATCTAGAAGAAGAGCCTGCACCAACTGGAGAAACATCTGCTTCTCCTGCTCCTAAGACTGCCAAACAACTGGCTGCTAAAAGGAATCAGGAAAGAGTTAAGAGCATCTTGCTTTTAGCAATGCCTGATGAATACCTTCTCAAGTTTCACAATGGGAAGCAATCAAATCAAGGTTTGGAGGTAATGAAGAATCCAAGAAGATGCAGAAAAATGTTCTAAAATATCAGTTTGAAAATTTTTCTAATCGAATAATAATTGTTAATACAGTTTTTCTTTATATAGGTTTGAGAACCCCACTCTTTCATATTTTGTTAATTACTTTGATGTGGTTAAATTCCTGTGAATTGATTATGACACAAACCAAACCGTGCAGTCTCTCAGCGGCTAAAACCCCCTTTTTTCCGAGAATAGGAAGTAGACTGCATAGGTTTAACATAGGTATTTAGAATAGAATAGAATTAACATATATTAGATAACCAAGATATTAAAAAATTGATAAATTTAACCTTGCTTCAAGTGTTCGACACCCTACTTACCACAAAACTACTATCGATCGGGTACACTGCCCGTTAAAGTGTTGTTTTTGGTTTAGTCGGCAAAATAAAAATTTAAAACTTGAATCATCTTAAATATAACGTACAACGACAGCACATCAAGGAGTAACCAGTCTAGAAAGGTAAATTGGGTGAATATGATAAGGCTTAAGGGTTGATCATTCTTTTTAACCTCTATCGATACCAATATTCAGAAAAGGCGACAAAACCACAAATGCACGCCCAAATCCATGACCGCGACATTTGTGATTGCTCACTCCTTAACTCGAATAAGCTAAAGAATAAGATTAAGTAATCTTCACCAATAGTATTACACCAACAATGACGCCAAAAACCACATATGAACACATTCGAATCCATGAATGAACACATGAATTGTCACTACCCTCATATCGAGAGTAAACAATGGTTTAGATGAATAATGATATAGGGAAGGATTAGCATGAAAACATTTTATAATTGGTGTAAAATAAAATAACAAAACAGATATATTAAGTCCAACCAATAAACAAAAAATGTTGCTAGCTATTTTCCCGACCACAACCTTGAAAAAGACACAAATCGTAGACTATCTCACGCTTTAACACGAAAACACACGCTTTGTTTGGTAGACACGAATTAGACTCAAAGATGTCATAATCATCCATAAAAAATGTAGTTGACGTTCCCGTCACGACCAACTCTCGATCATCCATAATATAGTACAACAATAGTGGCGATATCTACCACTTGATACAAAAAAAAAAATACATAGTTGGTTTATTTTGCGACCAACTTTAAATAATATACAACAAAACTTTACATCATTGGTTTATAGATCGTACTGACGGATAATCGATCATCTCATAAAAAATAAAATTGGTTAAGTTTAGACGAACGATTATCTCACAACCCTCACTTTTTTTCTCTCTTACATTTTTTGTATTTTTGTATTTTTTTGTATTTTTTAAACAAACCAAAACGAATACAGGTGTAAAAATTCACCATTTCACGATCATAATAAATCTAGATAATAATTACATAACGCTCATGACTCAGAAATAAAATAATAGTGAAAGTAGTAAACAAAAAAAAGAGACTACTTTCACATTCCCATTGCATTGTGCAATTCCCGATCTAACCAAATATAAAAAAATACGCATACGAACATAGGAAGTACATAATTTTACACAAAAGAAACTAGCAACCAACCAAGGGCTTAATCTATTAGGGTAGGCTAAGGTGTAAAGGTGTAACGAAACGAATTTTAATTATGGAAGAAACGAAAGGAATAGCTTAGAAGGTTTTTCTAGGGGTATCTTACTCTAACAATAAGAGTAAACAATGGGTTTTATATGGGGGTTAACTAACCATTATTTTAGTTTAATAACAACAAAATGTATGTAAATGGAATAGGCTTTTTGGTGTAAACTAGAATTTACCAAATCTTGGATAGAGTTACATAACTCAAATTATAAAAATAATACTTATTATCGTGGTCTCGAATAGTATACCAAGCCAAGTTCTAAAGTTTACTACAATCACCGGCACGCTCATATTTTTGTGAAATTTTAGGTAAAATGGGGGAAACGAAATAGGCTTAATCCTCACAATATGGAAATAAGGGTTATGTGTGCGGGTCATGCAACTAATAATCAACAAAAACATGTAATTTTTTTTAATTTGAGCATAAATTAGGCATATTCTTGAAAAATAAGTCAAGTAAGCGTTCTAATTATCCCACTCCCACTTACGATATACAACGCCACCGTTGTATAAATATAAATATAAATACATAAAATATAAAGAATTACAACGAAAAACTCCCTTGGGATTTGCTCGGTATGATCCTCCATGATGATTATATGAGCAACTTTTTATGTTGTGCATCAAAAAGCTCTAAAATACTAAACCTGAACCACAACACATAGAATAACAGAATATATTCATACCACCACCTTCATCAATCACGTTCAGTTTTTCTCTATTTTAAGATAAGAAAAATCACAGCAATGGCATCTCCTAATAAACGTTGGTTAGAAAAAGAAAATAAAAACGATAATCTGTACAGAAGGCTGGATATGACGTATCTATTGAGTAGGATACATTGTATTAAATCCTATAAGAAAAATAAACCAAATACGGGTCAGAGGTCAAATACGCTGTATTCAAAAATCTGAATACGCCATATTTGGCAAGTCTGACAATAAAGTTCAAAGTACTGGAAAATAAAAAAATAACGTCCAGGTTATTCAATACGCCGTATCCATGGGGTTGGATACGCTGTATAAAAATACTGGGAAGACAGACTCTATACGAAAATTGAAATTACATTCTGGGTTGTCTCTCGGCAAGCACTTTTGTTTACATAAAAGTCTTTAAGTTCGACTTCTTTCAGCTTCAGTCCATCTCGTGCATGCTCACATGTCCACGTATGAGCCACTCAAACATCTTCTCGTCCTTTACGTATTCGGGTCCCAAATTCAAGATTCCTTTATAGAAACCTTTTAGCTTTTGATAGGGGTGCGAATTTCCTTCCAATATGTTATGTGCATTTACCTTAAGTAACGATTGAATCTTGTTACATTGCTCATTAGAGAGATGTTTAAACCTTAGACGTGACCGAGCCATTTGATAAGTGATATTGTCATTACCATTATGAATGCTAATAAATCAATCAAACCGTCTTGCTTCAACACACACATCCCTACAAAATGGTTTCCTAGAAATAACATCAACCTTATCTTGATCTCGGTAAGCATCCATATTTTCCATAACTGTAAAATCTATGAGAATCGAAAAGTTTCCAACAAAGATAGGCACATTTATAAAAGTTCCAACAACATTTTTCCCTTTATACTTAATTTTTTCTTTCATTATAGAATTATAAAAACTTTTGGACATAACGTTGTTTGATAAGACCGGGAAAAAGTCAGTATTCACATGTTCATAACCTATCATGCAAGAAAACTGCAAATTATAAGCACAATTAATGTGGATCTTCCTATCGTAGTCGCAAAAACAAGGATATTCATCTGTTCTCTCAACTATCTCATTATTATACCTAATTTTGACTATATCAACCATGGGTTCATCAACAATTTCTCCTTCCTCAATCGTGGGACCTAAGTACTCATTCTCATGATTTCTAAGCTCTAATGGTTCATTTAATTAAAGAAAATCTTCAAATTTGTAGTCTTGTGATCTATTTAAAATCAATGCTTCGCCCATTAGCCTAGCCTCTAAATCAAGTTCCCATTCGCTATCTTAATCCTAACACGTAAACTTTCTTAATTATGTTACTAGTAGGACTATCACTCTTAAATACTATTTTGTCATTCCCAATTCTTATAGCAATTTTTCTTTTAAATACACCAATTTTAGCATGAGCATTAGACAAAAATGGTCTTCTAAGGATCAATGGAATCTTGATGTCCTAGGGCATATCTAAAACAATGAAGTCTACGGGAAAGAAAAATTTGTTAATTCCTAACACATTTTCTGCTATACCCTCAGGATGTTTTATATTTTTATCAGCCAATTCTATGATTAATTTCGGTAGGAGCTAATTTACCTAAATCTAGTTTGGTAAAGGTTAAATAAGGCATAACACTAACGCTAGCTCCTAAGTCAGCTAAGGCTTTATCAAAACACATATCATTAATTTTGCAAGGTTAAGTAAAAAAATCCTGGGTCCTTTATTTCTTTTGTAGTAGATCATCTTTAAGAATTGTCGATCCATGTTCATGTATTTATGATTTGATCTCCTCTTCTATTCATGCCTTTTCCTTTAGTAATCTCCTTTAGCTTTCAGCAGATTCTGCCGAATTGACTTGCAGCTTCTTTAGTCCATTCAACACTTCCTTCTCATCATAACCATATTCTTTAAACGACCATGAAAAAACACTATGCTTGGCTAAAGCTTGGTATTGCACTGCATCTTATCATCCTTTTAATTTGCTTGATACGGCGTATCAGATAGGTCCAATACTGTGTATCAAAGATGTATCAGCTTCTTCAGTAGTTGAGATTGATTTGACATGATCTCTTAGGTTTGTTTCAGTTAAACTTGGAAGACTTCTTAATCCCCTTTCTTAAAGTACCTTGCTCATTTTCCCAATTTGAATATCTAATGCTTGGTTAAGGGAATTTGGTTGAGATTTGCATTTGAGTTATTTTATATATATACCGTCAACGAATCATTAATACGTCGTATTCATTATCTGATACGGCGTATTTAGCATAACTGACTCGTATAAATACTTTTTACATGTTTCTCTATACGGCGTATCTAGGTTTTTTATATGACGTATTGGTCTCCTGTACTTTTTATTTTTATTTTTTTATTAACTGTAGGATACCCGAGATAGGATTGCATGATTTTCCTATATTTTGCACAGGACCTCGCTGGAAAGAAATCGACAATGCTGGTGAAGTATCGATCAATCTGGAATTCTTGCTCATTAAATCAACATGGAGAATTTACCGAGCAAATATCAAGGGAGTTTCTCGTTCTAATTCTTTTATTTCCCGTTTTTAATGTTTTATCTATACAACGAGCGTGTTGTATAATTTAAGTGGGTAATGGGAATTAGAACGTTACTTGTCCTATTTTTCACATTAAAATACTTAAATTTAAAACAATTTCAAGCATACTTTTGTGAAAATTACTAGTTACATAACCTGCACACATAACCCTTATTAAATATTGTGAGGATTCATCCTTATCCGTTTCCAAATGTTTACCTAAATCCCACAAAAATATGAGTGTGTCGGTGATGTTGTAGACTTTAAAACTTGGCTTGGTATATCTATTCGAGACCACAATATTGAGTACTATGGATTTAGATGGAGTAACTTGTTTAAATTGGTAAATTTTTAGGATTACACCCAAAAAGCCTATACATGTTGTTTATTAACTAACTACACTGGTTAGTTAACTCCCGTATAAATCCTTTGTTTACTCTCATCTTAAGAGTAAGATACCCCTAGAAAAACCCGTAAAGCCAATACTTTAGGAATTACACCAACTATCTATTTCGTTACACCTTTACACCTTAGCCTACCCTGTTAGATTATTTCCATTATCCAGTTACTAGTTTTCCTATAAAGTAAAGATATAGTTCCCGAGTCTTGTGTCAATTTTGCTATCTTGGTACGAGTAGGAAGAAATTTGTTCCACATCGCAAATAGGAATGTATAAAGCAGTCAAAACTCATGTATTTTTACTACCAACGCAATTATTGGTACGTCCGAAGAATGAAGAATTATCGAAGGAATTATCCAGAGTTATTATGATCGTGAAGATGGTGAAATTACATCGAGTTTCGTAGTTGTTAAAAAAATTGAAAAAATTAGAAAAATTGCAACAAAAAAGAGGAGGAAAGTTTGAAGATAATCGTTTCGCAATTACTGAAGAAATTACAAAAAGGATTGATTATTCGTTGATATCTCTTATAAGTCAACGATGTAGAGTATTGTATAAAGTGGTAGATCCTCCTTTTGTCTTGTAAAAGTAGTAAAGTATGTGATGAATGTGACAAGTTGACTCATTACAGGAACGCCACTTAGGTGATGTTTTTTTATCAATATCAAGACGTTTTTAAATAGTTTTGTCTTTTATCATAATAACGGTTAGAATAAAGTGTCTAGTCAACTTATATCTGACTTAGTCCTATTTGTTTCATAATTTTTTGTTTAACAACAATTTATTTCCTTTCCTAATCACTAACACAGATTTTACACGAATGCGGATGTGTACGAGCATGCAGTTGATGAGGTGTCATTTTAATACACTTTTTCAGGGTCTTTTATCCCCCTAAATCGTGCATTTAATGCCCAAAATAGTACTTAAATCATTCCGTTTCAGAGTATTTCTCATTTTAGAAGGTATTTGGAATAATTACACGTGACTGGCTCATTTAGAAGAAGGAAACGGACAAGACTAGCGAACATACACCAACATTGATCAAGAATTTCTCTATAGTGGCTAGAGACGGCGTCATAGATACAACATGACGCCATCACCACGAAGACTAAGACGGCGTCAGAGCATAAGACACAACCCATTATCTAGAATATTGTCTTTCATGACGGCATCACAATTAAAACGCGATGCCATTACAGTGATTTTCCTATATATACAAACCTAAATTTAAGGTTTTAAGTGTGTAACTTCAGAATAAAAAGAGAGTACGAACCCTAGTTCATTTAGCAGCTATTAGGGATGATATTAGGGCATAAAAACCCTATTGTACCTCTCCAATCACGTTTTAATCAAGCAAGGTTTACTTAATCATTCAATATGTTTATGTGTTATTTGATTTATTAATCTTGCTTTATCTTTAACATGCTTGGCTAAACCTCCTATTGTGTTTATTTATGATTGTATGAAACCTAGAATGTAGATCTTAGTGGTGTTGCTTCTTGTAATGGATGTGCACGTTAGGTCTTAGAAAACCAGCTTTTGTCTGCATCGTTGTTGATATGTCTAGGGAAACGTGATTGTGTAGAAAGGATACCATTGGTAAAAGTCATCAAACACCATGCCCCTAATATGGTTGATCCACTCTAAGATATTCACAGCACTTAGTGTACTCCTAGGGGCAATGTAATAGTCTTTCCATACTACCTTACATTGTGTCCAATCTCTAGGGGGGCATACTAAGTAGACGACGGTTCATGTAATTCGTGTCAATGCTTTAAGAAATAGTTACACAGATCATCACAAGTGTGACAAGGCAACAACACTAGGAGAAGCAATCTAGGTAGTAATACATGATTAAATAAACACAGTCTTTTATCTTATTGTATCACCCAGTAACTTAGTAATATTTTGTTTTAAAACAGCTAAAACCAAACTCTCTCCAAATATTTGATTACTTGCTTTCCATAAAATATAAAAATACAAAATTAATCTTTTCTCAATGCTTAGAATTTTGTTAGACCGTGATCAAGTCTTCCCAACCTATTCCTTGAGTGAATGATAAACAACCCCGAGTCTTGTGTAGGTCCTTATTAACAAGATCTGAATGAGCCTTGAATGACTGATAGTTCTTTGAATAAATTCAAAGATCCTATAAGAGACAATGACTGTAAATATAAATATTGACGCGGAATATCAATAACTAATACCAATACGAACACAAGAACAAAATACTAAAAATTGCTATACTATTACTATTTGATTGTGAATATCTCACAATTCAACCATAGGTTTACAATAGCTATTCTATGTTCCTTTTATTAGCTTAAAAGGAACCCTAAACGCGATAAGAGATAATACTTATCTCTTCCTAAATCAACGCTAAATCAATAATATTACTAAATTACAACAGACCTTAAAAGTCTGACGCAAGCAGTATTAACTTAGATACTGCCAGAACTTAAGTAATGCTGGCAGACTATTAATCCTTGCTCTACCAACTTAACCTTCTACACTAACAGTACTAACTATAACTAACAGACTTAACTTTAATACTAACATGTATTAAGTCTGTTTACAATATTTTCCTAACATCTTGCCTATACTACACTACAACGATTAGGTGCACTGCCTAGGTAGTTATAAAACTTCTCGTGTAGAAGTCCTACGATGACCGCACATCAAGTTTTTGGCGCCGCCGCTTGGGGAATAGTTAGGTATTGATCATAGTTTAGTGATATGTGAGAAATCACATATCTTTTTTATACCAAAATGGCCCTTAAATGATCAAAATGTGCAAAATTATCTGTATTCGTGTATTTTTTGTTTGTGAATGTGTAGGTAACGGAATTGCAATAATCGGTAAGAAAACGGTCAAAACCGGACAAACACGGACACGTGAACGGAAGAGTGGCAACAAGAGCAGGGAGTTTTTCTAGTAAAGGACATGCAAAAGACACCCTTGGTCAAACCATAAAATGCCAAAACCCTCAAAATACCCAAATGAGCCTTAATGTTAAACCAAATTCACAAAAAGTCCTTAAAACCCTAACACCGTTAGTCTTTTTTTTATAAAGACTAACGGTCGTTATCTCTTTATAACAAATCCCTTAAATCCCTTTCACCGAGCCCATATAATCCAAACAGCCTAAATCCTTTTATATCCTGGGCCCAAGTCAACACCCTAAACCCCCGGGTCAAACTTAAAACGTATAACATTTGGGGGGCGAGAAAAATAGTTTTTACTATTCACCGTCTCCCCCACTTTACCCGGCTCAAATTAAACCCAAATTAACCCACACCCTCTTAATTCAACATGGCCACAAGAGATTCCAAGTACTAAGTGCCATCTCATCAAGCAAAAACGTCACCAAGAGCTCTTATTGGTCACCAAGAGCTCTAACGGCTAAGATAAGGGGTATCCAATGATTGAAAGGATTCAAGGGCAGATATCAAATCTAAGAGGAGCATGTGGAGAAGACCTAAAAGCTTCTCTCTTAGCCTATATAAAGAGTTCCTCACTCACTCACAGAAAAGCATCTAGGAGTAGTATTAATATAGCTTAGTATAGTTTTTAAATAATTTGTAATTTTTGCAATTTAGCTTATTGTAAGTCTTTCATTGTAGTGAATGAATTTCTTTTCAAGTTTGAACTATTACTCTTTTATTAATAAAAGTATGTTTTCATTTTAAATGTACAATTTATGTTTTTTTAATAAGCAATTTGATTTAATAAGCTCTTAATTAGAACAAACAGTTCTTAATAAGCTCTTAATTCACCACTCAAGCTAGTATTCACTTAGTTAAGCTCTCAAAAGCTTAACTAAGCTTATTGACACTTAAATCCACCCAAAATATACCACAACTTATAAAATGGAAGGGAAGCCAGTAATGGAAGGGCTTCCAGGACCTCACCACCCTTAGTCCTAGATAAGCGGACTTGTTATAAGCTCAAAGACATTATAAGCCTTGTTGGCAAAAGGGAGTTGTAAGTTCTCTCTTATATTTAGTAAGCTTAAAATTGCATTTCAGCTTATAATGCTTATTGCTTACTATATCGGTTAGTGTACTATTAAAATGCTTATAATATATATTAAATGCTTATTATTGTAGAAAGTTAGTTTAAGAATCTTAGTTTGCACTTATTGTCTTACAACATTATAAAACCAAAAATTATTACAAAATCATTGTAGCTAACATTTCACTTAAATCAGTAGTTTGAAAATTCTTATTATGTCTGTAGAAGCTATTGAGTATCTGGTATTTTAGACTTTGATCAAAAAAATCTTATTTTAATAAGCTAAATATGGACTTAAAAAAAAAAAAAAGATTAAAATTAAGGAGTGTTTGGTCAAGCAGTACTAACTCAGTTAGTACTGCATGAGGCAATTGGTCCATAGTTTTTCAACTTAAATTCATATTTTGAGTTATAAGTGTAGGAATTGTGAGCTTTAGTAAGGCTTAATCTAGTTTTTTATTAAGTTTATGACTATTGTTAATGAATATTTCATCATACAGTTTAGTTAAAGTGCATTTTTAGTTAAATCTTTCTAGGTATTGAAATGCTTCATTTGTTCTTGGTTAAGTATTTTTAAGTAGTTAGAAACTAGTCTCTTAGCCTGCATCAAGTTATTTTGAGTTTGGTTATGAAATATGTCAACTGCATCAGCAGCTAAAACATACAAATGACTCTATTTCAAGCTTAATTTCCAGAGGGTATAAGTAGTTTTTAGGTTTTAAAATTCAAAGCACAAGAAGATCTTAGGTCATATTCAATATGTTTTAGCTTATTTTGTTCTAAAAAATTCATTTAGTAATATGTTTTTAGCTTTGAAAATTGCATTTTGTCTTTTGAAACACCAAAAGTAAACTCAGCATACTAAGTGTAATAAGTTGTTTTCAAATAGCTTTTTCTTTGCCCATTTGTTTTTCAAAATAGTTTTTAAGATCTGTTTCTAGTAGCTTTTAGGTAAAGATTTAAGGTAGTATAGGGCTTATAGTCATAAGGATCTATTTGTGTGTTTAAAAATAAGCTCAAAAGGTGCCTTTTGGTCTGTTTGGTGCCAGTTTCTCTTTAAGTGCTTATTTGGTAAATTCAGCTTATGGCTTGTGCTTTTTGTTCATTTCTAGATTAAAGTAGCTTAGAAGGTTAGTTTTAAGTTAGTAGTAGCTTATTTGATATAGTTTTAGCTTATCTTAGTTTTCTAGCTTATTTAGTAGTAAAAGTAAAAAAAAAGGTTTAGTGAGTTCTGTCTAATTTTAAGCTTAACTAAGCATATTAGGTGATTAGAAAGAAAGTTGTTTTCACAAAAATAGCTTATCTTTATCTGCTTTACAACTTTGCTTTTTAGTTTTTGCAAAAAAATAAAAAGGGGAAACCAAGGAAGTCGGGGGTGAGCAAGACTCGAACCCCCGACCTCAACCTAGTCTCACCCTTTTATAAACCTCACAACACACACCCTCACCAACGTGCCCTTGGGACTTTTACGTCCAACTTTGCACAATCTAATCTTTTAACCCTTTTTTGAGTTTTAATATAAATAAGCACTTCGAGTGCTTAAAAGCTTTTTCCCGGCTTATTTAGTTTAGCTTTTTAAGTTTTTACATTTTTCCTGCATTCTGCTTATTATAAGCTATTTTTAGAATTTTACTTAGATTTTTAACTCAAAGTTTAGTATTTTTAATCATTTATTTTTGTTAAAAACTTTAAAAAATCTTAAAAAATAGAAAAATAATCAAAAAAATAATTTTCTTTTTTATAAAATTTTCTCTTATCATATTCTAGGTTTAGGTTGAAATTTACTTCCGTAGGGTTAATATTTTGAAAATTCACTTTTTAAAGAACGGGATTCAATCCCCGTTCTCGTTTTCTTCGTTTTTGGCTTAAACCATTCTCGTTTTAGAATTTCCTTAGCTTTTCACTTTTAAATAGTCAATTAGGTTTAGAAAAAGTTTAGAAAGGTATTTAGGGTTAAATTTAGTTCAATTGCTAATTTGTCGCGTTTTCTTAATTCCGTTAACGTTTTTCGTAATTAGATTTTATTGTCCCTTTATTTGCTCACTATTAGGATTTTAGAAAACAAATCATCTTCGAACCAATTCAAGTCATTGTCCAAATAACAAACGAGGTCTCAATTTCACAAGTCTTTGGGAAAACGACCCGGTAATCACTTACCGGTTAAACGTGTAGTATTTTTGTAAGATTTTTTCTACTACCTTTGTCCTCAAGGGTAGTTTTGGAATTTTCTTATACTTTAGATATTATTAAGTATTAAAACTATATACACCCAGTTTTTGGCGCCGTGAAACCATGTTTCCTATAAATTGATTTTCTGCTTAGCCATAGCACTTGACCACAGCAGCTTGCTAGCAGCTACATACTCAGCTTAAGTTCGTTGAGGTGGCCACATTTGTTGCTTTTTGCACTTCCATGTGATTAACCTCTTCCAGAAATTGGCAGCCACGGTTGTTGACTTGCCTATCAAGGTTAGGGCAGATAATCATGTCCGAATAAGAAACTAAGTCTAGTGGAGATTCTCTGGATACCATAAGCTAAAGTTGTGGTTTTCCCTTGATTGTACTTGAAAATCCTGTTGGCTGGCATGAGACTGGGAACACCTTTGGGGTTACTTAAATCGCGAACTATGCACAAACTGATACATTTTATATCAGGCCTTGACGGTGTTCGTCATAAGACATCCTATCATGGATTTATAGAAGTAAATCACATCAGGACTTCCTTCATCTTGTGCCAAAGGGGCCTTCCTTTGTTTCCATAGGAGTTAACTGCAGACTATCAACACTAACAAGTCAAATTTATTCAGGGATCTCAGCAACTATAATTGTTCTTGAAGATATAAAGATCCCTTCTTGGCTTTGTGACTTGTAACGAGGTAAAATTTTAAGCTCTCCCATAGCACTTGCATTTGAAACTCTTTCTTTAAGGACTTCAATTCATCTACTCTGATTGCTTACAGACTCGAACTTCCTTAACAATTAAGAAGGGTTCATAGCACATTTCACGTATCCAATTTGAAGAAGTGCTTATTCGATGAATCACTTGTGATTCCGTTGGATGAGATCCACATAGATGATAAGCTCCACTTTGTTGAAGAACCCATGGAGATTATGGATCGTGAAGTCAAGCGGTTGAAGCAAATTCGTATTCCCATTATCAAAGTTCGATGGAACTCTAGGAGAGGTCCTGAGTTAACATGGAACATGAAGACCAATTCAAAAAGAAGTATCCGCACCTCTTCACCAATCACGCATCTTCATCCAATACCACGTCTTAAGGCTTTGAGGACAAAACTCTTTTAACGGGGGAAGACTGTAACAATCTGTTATTTTAGGTCATTTTACGACTTCAATCTTTCAATTATTTATTTTTAGAGTTTTACGCGTTTACTTTTAATTTTCATTGTTTAGTTAAATCGCGTAAACTAAAAATCAACAATCAACGTAAACCGACATCAAACAAATAAAATTTTACGTCAAGCAAGCGTTATATTATTTTTTATGAAAATAATAATTAATTTTTTGTATTTTATTTTTATACGTTACGTAAAACGTTTACGTTTCGCAATAAATTACATTTTCGCATACAAGTAAACCATTATACCTTTTATACTCAATCAAATACCCACAATTATACCCAATACCTAAAATTTATAAAATTCTTTTCATACATATATAGGGGGCCGGTTATACCATAAAATATAATATCTAAAACTCTTCTAGAAAACCACATGCTTATTATCCATATCTTACATGACTTCTAAATCTAGCTAATACCAAAATTCAAACCAAAACCCATCCCAATTTCTTACATGCCGTACCCCCTTCCAACTCTTCCAATCTTGTAAGAACTTGTCCCTAGATATTTCTAATATTTAAAGGTTCCTATTCTATGACTTTCACACACAATTCACAAACTAGAAATCAAAACAAACTCTCTAATAAAAATACACAAAAGAAAAGACGGAAAAAAATTACGGAAATAAAAAGCATGAACTTGACGGAATTTAAAAATACAACACATTTACGTTTTAAAACATATAGTTCGAATAGTATCCGTTGAAATAGTAGTTGTTTGATTTCAAATTTGAAAATTACATTACGGAATTGAAAATTATATTATAGAATTGAAATTTACATTACGGAATTAAAAATTACATTACGGAATTGAATAACAATAATGTTAAGCTAATGAAACCGTATCCTTACGGAAAACCTCAACCACATTTCTTTTTGTAATGTTAAGGTAATGCTCTGATGGTTTAGGAGTAAAAACTGAGACATTGGCAAGTATCATAGCAGCTCCTACAGTAATATCCTTTCCATAACTACCCACATCAAGGACTTTGTCTTGTATAGTTCTAGGTAAATTACCCGATAGATTCTTTCTGAGTCACATTTAACTCTCCAAGAGCATCGAGAACAATGACTACCTAATGCAACAACTTGTTTCTAGTTTTCCCTTTTTTAAGAATTGTCGATGTCTCCCAAACATCCATTACCCGTGCCACCAAAAGCAATCACAATAGGTTTTAGTGGCGCTACCCACGCCCCACAGTTTGAAATCACATCCTCACCCCACATCCATCAATAACATTCTGCAACATTAAAGCCTCATTCGGAATCAAGAATAAATATCATTTATCTTTAAAGCGCTTATGCTCGCTCAACAAGACTTGCAGGACCGGTATTAAGCCCAAATTAGTTGGGGTTGCGGAAGAAGTTCAACACATATGCTATTAGAGAGCTGAAGAATCACCCGATGACCCGGAATTAAGGTAAACTGGAATTGGGGTGTATGGAGATGGATCAACATGTTTCGCTATTTTTTTCTAGACGAACACCAGAACATTGTTTAAAAGGAGATTAGAAATTGTCTATATCAAGACGGGAGAGATGTATGAGCACATTTCCCCCTGATCATTTTCGTTAGTGAGAAATTGAAATCCATCTGGATATTTGAAACGAAGTATGTGTGATATAATGAGAGATGGTGAGGGTATATACTAACAGAAAAACGTAGCCGTAGGAATTCAAAAACTTTTGAAAATATAATACACAATTTAAAATAACAATACTTTAATAAAGACATTAAATTAAAAACAACACTACACTAAGAATAAGTTTTACTAGTATATTAAACTGATGACTCGTAATCAGAATCAACTCACATCACCTCCACAATTCCGTAAAGGATTCATCATCATCAGTTAGTTTTTGCCTAATCTACTCCTCCCTGCCTTTTCATACCCATGGTTTTTCTTCAAGTGTTTTCTCTTAAGGCTTCTTCATCTAATGTAGTTGATGTAACTCTCCCCGCTAGTAAGTTATACATTACCAATCCCATGTCTGTGAGGACGAAACCACCTAATATGGGATTATCAGAGTCGGTGGGTTTGTGTTTTACATATTCCCAAGCTAACTTAGCATTCAGTTTGGTTTTTCTAGTTTTTGCCGCCTTTCTGCACATAGACAAATTTAGCTCGTAATCTTATCAGAACCTTCTTTAAGAAAGATTTCGATCAAAGCACGACTCACCTAGTGAATGTGATTACATTTACTCTTATGCTTTTCCTAAGAATCTTCTTCGTTGTGCACGCATTATCAAATTGCAAGCTAAATTCATATGCTTTCGTAAGAACCATAACCCTATCCGTCAATTTTTTTTTTGAACCAAAGCTTGGATTTCATCGTCGGTATGTGGGAATCGAACAAGCCATTTAAAAAAGATAACATGAAAGTGTAATAAAATGTATGTGTTGTTGGAGATTAGAAAATGGTATAAAATGTGAGATTTTATAGTGAATGGGAGATTGTTTATTTTTTTAAATAAAAGTATAAAAGAAAGAGTTAATTTTTCTAATACACAATCTTCCTCCAATTCATCGGTCGTGCAAAAGACCCTAACTTTGCAAAGGTTGGGGGTGAACGCGTCTTGCTTCGGTCGGCGTAGTGGGGGAGACGCATCCCTTTTATTGCCACATGGGATGACCGACCGCAAAAGGTCGTCCCATTACGTTTAGCCTTACATATTTCATACTTTCTTACACTAAACCACTCCCCCATGGGTTTCTTACACACAAGTCATTTCAACTCCTAACCATGGTTAAGTTAGTAATTTTAGCTAGTTAATTTTGCTATAAAAGGGTTTCTATTTCCAGACTTCATTATATAACATTAAACGTAGCAAAAACACAAAATCCAACTCCTTTTTGTATCATTGGGCACACCCCAAAAACTCACCCCTAAATAATTTATAGGTATTATAATGATTTCTCAAGTCATTTACAAGCAAACATGGGTTGATAATAGCATATCAAGGTGTTTTACAAAGGGTATTGGCAAGCTTGGTTAGGGTGATTATAAAGGGTTTTGTACAAGTGAAGCAATTAGGTTTTCATTGTGAAGTTAGGGATTTTATATCAAGAATTAGGGTTTAATACATGGGTTTTTGATGTTTGTAATCATCTTTCCCTCATCATATTAAGGTCTACTATAAACCCTAATCTCTTCAAAGTATTCATTTCATATTTTATATAATTGTTATATAATTAATCATCACCTAGTTATATTTTATACATGTTTGTAAAATAAATTAAGTTATATAAACTCAAGAAAATACTTTTACATGGTAAATAAGATAGTATTTAGAACAAAAGGACATGCTTTATTTAATGATTACAAGCAATTGATAATTTATAAAATTTTTTAATTTTTGTTTAGTTATGGTTAATTTATTTATTTATAAGGTTTATGTAAGTAAATAATTATGATGAACATTTTATCTTGGACAATCATTATGGACACAATCTAGAGGACTCAAAATATATAATATTCGTAGTATAAAATATTGTAGAGGACTTGTAGCAAATTAATGTAGTTAAGAACTTATAAAAACAATTTTATAACCTTTTAAATAAAAAGCCAAAACCTTCTGTTTTATTTCGACAAAAATAATATTTTTTTTATATTTTATTAAAATACTACATATTATGAGGATCGTAAGCATATAAAGAACTCGAAAATCCGAATTATAACGAAGAAGTTATGCTATTTACAAGTTTACGATAATTAAATACATAAAGAGTGTTTTTATAAAATGTCTTTTATAAAAATAAGTAACTGTTTATAACAGTACCTTTTTAGAAAATATTTTACTTGGATAGAACTTTTAATTACGAAGATGTGGATATAAAGAACACTAACAACCGAATTATAACGAAAGAGATATGATTTTTACAAAATTACGATAAATAAATATATAAAAATAGTTTTATATAATTTATAAAGACAGTAAAAGTTACTGTTCATCAAAGGTTAAAATATCATAAATATAATATTTTGATAAATCTTCTTAATACGAAACCGTGGACATAAAAAACGTATAAAACGGAGTTAAAACAAGAGAAATATGATTTTCGATACACTATTTCCTGACATGAATAGTGTTGGTTCGTATTTTTATAAAAACTTTACAAAACGATGTAACATTACCTATATAATATTTTTACATGTTTTTAACTTTATAAATATTATTTTCACACAATGATTAAACTATTTATACAATAACATTATATAAATAATAAAAACATTAAATCAAGTATTTTTAACAATTAATAAATTGTTGGACAAGTATGCTATTTTACAAATACAATGTCACACACCCCGCCAAGGCGGAAAACAGAGCGTAACATCATGGATATCATCACAACACAATGGTGTCAACAATAGAGAATCACTACATGCATAACTAAATATAAAAGACACGATGTGTCATGACAATACCGAAAACAAAAGAACGACATCTTGTATTAATGAAAAAGGGGTCTCATCAATACAAAGACAATGTCTCACAAACCTATTAAAACTCATAACATTCAAGAATTCATGCAAACACTTATGAAATAAAAACAAATGAGAACTTCCAATGCCATCCTAATGGTCTCTCTAGCCACTTTCATTAACTTCAACACCTTCATAACGCTCACCTGAAAATAATGCTTAAAACGTCAACGCAATGGTTGGTGAGAGTCATAGGTTTTGCGACACCAATACAAGATTTAAATCAATCACTGTGATAAAAAACATGCATGACAATTAAGCTGACTATCATACATGCTAACATGCATTCGTCCCAAACAAGCAACCACAAATGGGACGGAACGTGTCCCCCGATCCATAACATGCAACATTTAGTCATGGGGAGGAATGCTATCCCCAAATCCCAGACTCTTGGTACCGTAGCACACACAGGTTCATACCCACACCAAGTAGGCGAAACCTCTTGCCCACAAAGTAGGCGAAGAACAATGCAACATCATACAACATGCAGCACATAACATATAATAGCTACTTAAATGTCCATGTGTAACTTAAACCATATAATCACAGCAATCAAAACATTTCAAAACATATTTTGCATCATCTCCATCCCAAGAAAACATAGTAAAAATGGGACTATGAAACTCACCTGATGCTCAGCTTACTCGACAAGATCTTGCACACAATCTAATCATAACAAAACACAAGTTACACTCGGTTAGGCAAAAGCCCAAGCCAATGTAACAATAACATGATGGACCTCTAAACCTAACACTAAGTTTATGATCCTTTATATGCATCTCCCAAATCATTTTCATACTCTATATAGTCTTAACCATTAACTTCTAACTTTTCAGTTTTCGGCAGAAATTTATAGTCACTTTATGACCACAAATAAAATATCAAAACACCTAATTGATGATTCTCCTTTCATTCCCTATCTCCTCAATGAGTTGTAGCCTACTGTGATTTTTTAGAAAAAATAATATTAAGTGAAACTATTTTATAAAAATTCATCTTTGCAAAGTACTCAGATTCGTATCTGATCGAACCAGCCAAAAGTTTTGACTTGAACCATAACCCCATTTAGACACTTGTGGAAAAAACTACAAAATTCCAAATATTCATATACATCATGAAACTTACTACAGTAGGAGATTCGTTTAATAACACACATTTTTATACGGTTTATGACCTCAAACAAACTCAGATCTGACCCCATTTACTGTTTTCTACCACTTTTACTATGCGAAAATTATTTAACTAACTTCCGACCTCAAAACCTTCGGTGGCTGGTTATTTGGAAACTAGACTACTCTGAAACTTAATTTTGATGCTCACGAAAATTGCCATTGCAATTTTATGATGAGTTATGATTCGTACAAGAGGACATTCAAAACTGCCAGTCTTTTTAAATTCCGAATTTACAAACCCTAAACCCTAATTACACATGCTTAACACCACCAATCATCCCAAAAACAATTTTTAAAGATCAAAACCCTAATTTTACATATCTTATATAAACCCTAATGATCCATCATACTCATTGTTACATGTTTTAAAGAAAACTAAAACAATTAGAGTTTTTAAACATACCTTGATCCTTAATTCTTGAAACCTTAAATCACCAAATTGATCTTGAATACAATTTTTTTTCTTCTACTCTTGGGTTCGTTCGTTTAAAAAAAAATAGGGGTGAGGGGTTTGTATTTATAGTGAAGGAAAAGATATTTAGATAATTACCAAATTTGAATCCCACTTTTACTAAAATTAGTTTTCCTTTTTTTTTCTCTTAAACCGGTCGAACAACCTTATTATTATTTTTTTATTTTTTATTTTTATTTATTTATTATTTACACACAAACCCTTTAATTTTGTTATTTTTATAAAACCTTTATTTATTTAGACATCCTTCTAAATAAAACTAGTTTTAAATACCTAAAAATAAATTCACTTCATACTTTATTTCTCCAACTTAATAATACTAAAATTCATTAACTAAATTTCTAAACCAAATTTTCTATCCTCGCGAATTCCTATTATCTAAATACGTATACATATACATATAAATACGTACACACATAAAATTTTACCATCATTTTCATTGTCACTAAAATGTGAACAAAATGAAACAACCATAACTTCAATCACAGGGAGACGATCACGCTCCATGGATTTGTAACCAACTCACATAAGATCACATAAACACATAATTACTATAACACATAATGAAACTCAAATCAATACTAACGATTTGACTAACCTGCTCAAAGCACAGTTGTCACAGTATCCCCTCCTTAGGGAAATCTCGTCTCGAGATTTAACTAATAGGTTCAACATCATCATCAACAAACAATCGGGTATACTTAGCTTTCATATGGTCCTCACGTTCCCACGTGAACTTAGGGCCACACTTTGAATCTCATTTAACTTTCACGATCAGAAACCCACTGCTTACAACTTCGCTTGCCCATACAAGGGTACAAATAGCAGCATACAACTCTAAGCCAAAATAACATCTAACTACATGAACATCGCCCGTCTTCGAGGAAACTCGTCAAAAACCTTAAGTTGTGTAACAACGTCATTCATAACCTAACCCCGCAACTCATCAAACAAGAACTGTCTTGGAACTAAGTTATGAGTTGTTACAAAGCTCAACGTTTTTGAAGAATCAGCTCGACTTTGAGTTTATTCAAAATATAACATTAACCAAACCACCTCAGAACATTCAAGGGTGCACTAAAGTCTGCCAATAACCCTATGTGTCCAACTTTACTTAGTACTTCCAATGATAGCTTGCTCAACAAGCAAGTGTGGATACTTCATTTTTATGAAATCCTCATGACCTCGCTTCGAGTTCCAATGGACTTAACTATCGGAATCTTACTACGCTTCAAACTTTTAACCTCAAGATCGATAATCCCAACAGGTTCTTCAACAAAATGAAAAGTTTTTTCTACCTTAATTTCTTCTAAATGCACATGCAGATTTGTATCCGCTAAATAATTTTTTAAATTTGAAGCACATCAAATACGCTACTAAATTATTGAGACAATCTTAATCAATAGGCCATAGGACATATCCCTTTAATGATCTCAAATGGTCCCACATAGATTGGTGCTAACATTTCTTTCTTTTCCAAATGCACTACATCTTTCCAAGACGACACTTCCAACATCATTTTATCACCAACTTCAACTCTAAATGTTTACGCATATTGCTAACATAGCTCTTTTGGCAATTTCTAGCCGCTTTGTTGTCGGTTGTCTCTTGTACCAACTCGACCAAATCAAACCACTTTCTCCAACTTCAGCCTACAAAACATGTGACCTACACTTCCTTCCATACAGAGCTTTAAATAGAGCACATCAAACATCCAAATGATAACTATTATTATAGAAAACTCAGTTAAGGGTAGACGAGTATCCTAACTACCACCAAAAAAAATCAATCACGCACGCTCTCAACATATCCTTTAAAGTCTGAATGGTATGCTTACTTTGTCTATCTGTTTGAGGATGATAAGTCGTACGTATATTTTAACCGTGTTCTCAATGCCTTCTGCAATGTCTACCAAAGCCTCGAAGTAAATCTTCCACCATGATCTGAGATGATCGACACATGCACTCTATGCCTTGTTACTATCTCATTAGTGTAAAGTCTTGCCAAATTCCCCATTTTAAAATCTTCACGTACTACCATGTAATGGGCATACCTTAGTCAGTCTATCGACTATTACCCAATTCATATCATACCCACTACTTGATCTTGGCAACCTTGTAAGAAAGTCCCCATAGATAGTATCTCCTACGTCCACTCAAGTACTTAGTTGTTTACAATAAACCAGAAAGACCTTTGAGTTCAGCATTCACCTTTAAACAAGTTAAACAATTGCTAACATAGGTGGCAATATCCTTCTCCATACATGGCCACCATACATATCTCTAAGGTCATAGTACGTCTTATCCACTCCTGAATGTACCAAGTACCTTGATGCATTAGCCTCATCCATCATTAATGTCCTTACATCACCTATTAATGGAACCCATAATAAATACATACCTCCCCTTCCTTCTTTTCCATTAGTTGGTCCAGGCCACTCGTCATTTTTGTTGTCGCGTTCTCTACCTTGCTTCTTTGCATGATTACACAACCTAATCCTTGATTTAACGCATCATAGTAAACTACAAACTCTTTGGATCCATCAGGCTATGACAATATTGGTGAATTTCAAAAATTTCCCTTTAACGTCTGAAAAGCTTCCTCTTGTTCCTTGGCCTACTCCTACTTCTTATTCTTCTGAGTCAGTAAAGTAAGGGGTTTAGCAATCTTAGAAAAATTTACTATGAAACGTCGGTAGTAACCTGCTAATCCCAAGAAACCATATGATCGTTTAAGCTCAGTTTGTTTAGAACTTTAATCTAGGATGAACAATAACAAAGAACAATAGAATGCACAGCGGAATAAACATTAAGAACATTCTTTATTATTGCCTAACAAGGTTTCATCATCATCTTTATACAATGACTACTACAAGCCCCAATTCTACGTGATCAATCATAGAACGTGTTATCTAAACTATAACAAGGAATCAAAGATCCTTGAGGCTAAACCAACCAAACCCTAGGCGTCCACTTAGAGGACTTGATGCCTAGAACACACACACACTTTTTTGGTGTTTACATCTTTGACACACAAAAAACTATATCTAGGGATCTCTTTATATAGTAGAGTCCATCTAGATTTACAAGGGAAAACAAAATTGTATAAGGAAACTAAATCTTTTAATTCTTTAATAAACTTCATCTTTATCTTTAAGAATTATATCTTTTGGAATCTTTTATCTTTTATAGAATATCCTTCACCATCTTGTAGAATTCCATAATGCTAGATTTAGCCCTTGTGTTTCATTCTTTTATTTATTTTGTCTCATCAAATCAATAATTCCCAACATTTGGTGTATAAAAGGAACCATAAGACATAGATCTAGATATCAGTTTTCACATTAGTTTTTCATATTAGTATTCATAGATTGTATAGCAATCATAATTAGTATTCATAGCTATTTTGTAATTCAAAATAGTATTCAATATATTGAAAGTTTAGCAAAGATTTTGTTTTACTGTTTCATTGTTCTTCTTAGTTTTGCAAACTAGATTCCACATAGTTTGTGATATTCTCAATCTTAGTTTCTACTATAGTTGTCTTAGATCTATCCAATATAACTAAACTTTAACAAGCTAAGTAAGATCTGTCAAGAAGGGATCAACAAGTGGTATCAGAGCTTGTTGAGAAACTCTGAATAAGAAGAACACTACATCTACACAAGATCTCATAATCAAAGAGAAGATGGAATCACAGTCAGATACTACCCAAACAATGTCTTCACTAAAACTTCCAGTACTCAAAACTGGAGATTATGATCTATGGAGATAAGAATGGAGAAATATCTTACTTACACTAATTATACTCTTTGGGAAGTTATTGTGAATGGTGATGCACCTGGTATTGCATCAGCTAGTACTGAAGGTCCCATTCCTCCCAAAACTGCTAAACAAAACCTAGCAAGAAAGAATGAATTGAATGCAAAAAGAGATTTAAATTCCATATCTTCTAGATCAAAGTTTCTCAAAGAAAAGCTCTGATACCACTTGTTGATCCCAATCCTTGATCGATTCCTTAGATTGTCTAAGGTTAAATTACCTTGGATAAATCTAAAATAACTTGTTGTAGAAACTTTGTATGTATACTAAAGTGTATGCAGAATCTACACCTTAATACCTAGAAGTATAATGAATAGAACAGTAATTGTGAATAAACAAAGATATAACCAAATGCTCTAATATTATTAGATCATTAATACGAGTACTCTTCACTAGTACTAGGGTTTACAACCTTGAAGCTTTTCTAAACCGACTTAACAACTATGAAACTTGCATACTTGTATCTCAACTAATGCCCTAGAGCCTCCTTTTATAGACTAAGGAGTCCTAGTCGGCTTACAATACATTCCTTAGATATCATAATCTTTTCTAAACAAAAACGTAATCTCTTAAACAAATACATTATACATATCTTGTATAACAATATCTCAATACTTATCTTCACAAGTATTCTTGTTCTCCAAACAATCTTTATCTCTTTAAAGCGTCTTTATCTTCTTGACAGTAGTAAGTCTTCTAGCAGTTGTAATTCAGTAGCTTAAACTTTTTGTACCAGCAGTACTAATAAACATAAGCAGTAGTAACATTAGTACTAGCAGTACTAATATGTACTCACAGTAGTAACATGTACTAGCAGTCTTAACATTACTACTAGCAGCACTAACTACTTAGCTTATATTTCAGTCTTCAACTCTAAGTAATGTTAACTTCAACTAACAGTAGTAACTCTATACTATCAGTACTAAATTATACTAACAGTAGTAACTAGCAGTGGTAACTTTATACTATCAGTACTAACTACTTAGCATAATTTCCATTATGTACCTGAGCAGTAGTAACTCTAAGAATCCTTGAAGTCTTTTAAGTCCCAACAATCCTCCCCTAAACTTGATGTTTATCTTCTGAATCTTCAAGTTTCTTTGTTAAAAGTCTTCATCACTATCAGGAAGATGCATTCACACCTTTTATTGACCATTTTACTGCTTTAACATAAGCTTGAGTAGTTGGTAGCACATCTCATTCCAATAATCAGTTTGAAGTTTCTTGTTTAGCATATTTGTGATTGTGATTGGTGTGAGGGGGTATCTCTTTTCAACTAACATAAAGATGTGCACATTTTCAAACCTTACAAACTGCACTCCATATGAATCATACAACTTCCAAATAGTCACTTTGTTTCCTTGTAGATTTCTCCATACATCACTCTTTATGTATGGTTCATACATGACTTTTAAATCACCTCACAACACTCTTTCATGTTTATCTTCAGGCCTTGTATCACCATGCTTTGTTTTGACCAATTTTCAAAGAGTCTCCAAGTCTTCTCTGTTAATACCCTGAAGCATCCTAATCATTGAAGAATATCTCTAGGAAGTTCCATCTGCTCTTATCAATTGATAATGTACCATTATTCCTTCTTTAAGAAGCTTGTATTCAACAATCAATAGTGGTTTGGTAGCAAGTGGTATAGCATCAATTGCTATATCATCATCTTTTACTATCACCAAATGCTTTTTCAGCTCAACTTCATCATCTACTTTAACTTCTTCATGCTCATCTGTCTCTTTATCATCCTCTATTCTTTGTCTCTTTGAAGATTCTTGTTGTTGCTCTTTCCCTACTCTTTCTTGCCAAGTATCTTCTTTCTGCTGCCTTTAGCTTTCTTCTTACTACTTTTTGCTTTCTTTGACTTATCAGATTTCAGTTCATCCTTTGTTCCTTTAGAACCCTCTTCTGTTCCCTTTTTGCTTTTTACTACCTCAGAATCCATAGGAATAAAGTATTTACTCTCCTTATTTTATTATCAAACAACTTCTGGATCTCTTTATAGCTCTTGCTCTTTAACTGATTATGTTTGTATCCACCCATGTTTTTGAGATAGGTAGAAATTAGATTCCTCTTATTTGATTTATACAAGATAAATTAAACTCCATACAGAGGCCCTACACATAGATGTCTCAAAATCAAATACATTATTGTCGATCCTAAAGATTTCAGCAACTTCATCTTCATCATCAGAATCAGAGGATTCTTCATTAGTGAGTTCAACTTCATCATCACCTCTAGCCCAATAAATCGATAATGTATTCTTTGTATTTTGATCCATTGTTTTATCGTTATAAAATTTCAAAGCCAACCATTTAGTAAATTCAACATTAGATGGATCATATTCCATATCTGATCCATGTGTCATCTGTTGTTTCGAATCATCTTCATTATTTAAGTCACATGGAACGCTAGCAAGTCCAGGAATTTTAACCTCATAGGTAAACAAATCGTCATCCATTCTGCTCATCCGGTTGAATTCTTTGTGAAAAATTTCAAGTGATGTATTATAAGCGAACGAATCATCACTGATCTTTAGAGATTCAAGTTTCTCGAACTCTTCCTTGATTACCTTTGTCATTGTTACTAAAAATAACCAAAAAATTATTAGTAGTACTAGTTGGAAAAAAGGCGTGTATAAAATTTTAAGCTTTAATTGGTTATGAAAACTCCTGTGCTGCTATACAAACGGTCGATAAACGCCATATTTTTTAATTAATACTAAAATAACGCCGTATCAATCTGTTGAATGAATATGCTGTATTGGATATGAAATTTAGATACGCCGTATCCAATAGACGTGCATACGCCGTATCAGGTTATCGACCAAAACAGTGTATAAAAAACAATTAAAACACACACACAAACAAATAAACAAATGCACAAGCAAACATTTAAAACCAAATATACATAATTTTACAAAATTTTACACTAATCTAATTTATACTAATTAATCTAAATTACACTAATCCTAAGGGTTAAGTTAATCTAATGTTAAAAACCAAAATATCAAATAACAGTAAAGATTAAAATTTCACTCCCCGGCAGCAGCGCCAAAAACTTGATAATGTCGTTATGTAGGTTTAGTTTATTATAGTTCAAGTTTTAAATTTAAAATTTGCCGACTTTACCTAAAACAACACGTTAACGGGTAGTGTACCCGTTTAGTTGGAGTTTCATGGTAAGTAGGGTGTCGATCACTAAGAGCGAGAACTAATCTTTTATTTTATCAATATTTTGGTTAACTAAACTAAGTTAATTTAAACTATGTTAATTCTATTCTATGTTAAACCTATGCTAAACCTATGTTAATCCTAATTCTAACGGATAAAGGGGGTTTTCAACCTGAGAGACTGGCACAGGTTTGTGGTGACTTAGATCTACTTAAGATACAATAACACACGCAAGCAAACAGACAAAAGATAGAAGAGCGGTCTAGCCAAATATAAGAAAACTATATTAACCATGATTAATCTAATTAGAACGTTGGTTTGTTTATTAAGTGCAATGAATACTTATCTCGAGGCGGCATATCATTTTTAAGACTTACGCGTTACTTCTTCCTAAGACCTAGACACGTAGAATTCTGTCACAATTAAATGCATCTACATAAAGCATCCTATTTGTTGATTATAATCTATCTTAGGGATTAAAGCAATGGTGATCTTGTTAAACCCTAGCTAATAGAGACTTTACCCACTTACTGCTTAATGGCAATTAATACACTAGTAGTCCACTGGCCAAGTCTTTACCAATTGATTAAGAACGTACTCGTTGATCCCAAGGGTCACCTGCCAGTTCAACTAATCTCACTAATCTAAAGGCGAAGATAGGTCATTATTTATGATCCTATTAGTCTAGATATATAAATCACTATATGGAGAGCCATCATTGTAACACCCCCAAAATCAAGTCACAGCGGAAAGGTAACATTAGGGTGCTACGTCAAAGTACAACAATCAAGATATAGGAAACGACCTTAAATGGACGTTTTAAGATAAGATTTCATTCGATGCCATAGGAAAATATCAGAGTTCATACATTAGGTCCCATAAGTTTTAAAAGTCATAAACATTCTTAATTAAACAAAAGCTTCATAATACCAAAAGATGACTTAAGTTTTTAAAGATAATAAAAGTTGCATAAACTTTAGATAAAACACAAATCCGACTTCAATATATCCGCCACAGCACCCGTCCAATATTCAGCCCTAGGACCCTGAAATTACATGGCTAAAAGTCAACACAAAGGTTGAGTGAAATCATAGTTTATCAGTAAAAAGGGAAACCACAAGAACGAAGTAATAGTTAGACTGTGAAAACACATTCGTAAGCCACAAAGCATTTATTATTGCATTAAGTTCCCATGACCCCGAAGCCTTAACTAGATTTGTTCCCCAATCAAAATATAGGAATGCATGCAACAACCTAACACTCTCAATGTAAATGCACTCGATCAAACTATTGACCTCAATAAGGTAGGGATTGTCCATTACTTCGAAATCTATCCATAACACTCGCGCTTTACTACAATAGCAATTAACGGTCATGATAAGAAGGACTGTCACGGTAATAAGGTAACTATAGCAAAAAAATTCAAGCAGTAATCGGATGAGCATACACTTTGTAAACATCTTGTGTCCGTAGTCAAATAATCATGTCTAAAAATCACGGTTCAAATATAGGGATGCACGATCTCAACAAGTAAGTAAACAATCAACTAAGATTAAAAATAATCATGTAACGCTTACGTATAGAAATCAATAAGTTTATGTAGTAAAACGAGCACGTATTCTGTAACACCCCCATTTTTTACATATAGCAGCGGAAGCTAATCTAGGGTATTACTTCAAGGGTACAACAGTCATAATCATAGAAAACGAATCAAAAAGAGTCCGTTTTTGAAAGTAAAGTTAATCAATCTTTTATTTCCAACAATATTTGTACAAAGAGAGGTTTCAGAATCAAAATACAACATTAATGATAAACGTTTTGTCCATCTTCGTGCCTTGCCGCTCCGTGCATTAGTTTACCTGAGATAAACACATGCTAAAAATCAACACCAAGGTTGAGTAAAGATCATAGTTTTAAGTAATAATAAATTGAATAGCAGAATGCGATAACGAGTTACTTTGAAATTACCCGGTATTGAAAACATAATTTATTATTGACCATTAGCTCATGAAATCCGATCCTTAGGTTATAATGATAAATTAATAAACCCCTTGCGGTGCACCTTTCCAAAATACCCGCGAGATTTCTAATTGATGTGGCAATTTGCATATCATTACTGTATGACACAAAACGGGATCCAACCCAAATATATATCACAACATTCGTGCTACTACGAAGAGTAATTAACGGTACCTGGATTATGGGGAACTTAAAGGCAAAGCAGTTACTTATGCAATAGTAAATTGAAATAGCATGTAGAAAAAATTGCATTTCATGATTAAAGCATGTATCTCCCCGCGGTTTTAATCATTGAAAAGCGAGGCTATGAACTCACCTGAACAGTTATAGGGAAATTGATAGCTAATGTATAGGGAATGAAAGTAACGGCTTCAACACGGCAATCACAGACAACCTTGGGTTAATATAATGAAAAAACATATTTTATTGTATCTATAAAGTTTTTGGATATCCGATGTTGGTTTTGATAATAAAATTATCATAACACCATACGGTGCCATCAAATGTTTAGAAGTCATTCAGTAAACGATTAAGTAGCAGGCACTTTAAATCGTAAACCCAACAACTAAGATAGAACTTAGTAACAAAATGAAACCTTCTTAATATGAAGCTCCCTATTATTGTTGTTATATATGTATCCGGGACATGATATTGAAAGGGCACATTTGATGATGAAAGATAATAATGGATTAGAACATAAGCAAATTAACAATTTATATCAAAATATCGTGGAGATGGTTAAGCCCGAGAAGCGTAATTAAAGTTTATGCTAGTAATGTTATGAGTTATAAGATTTTATACTTATTCAAATGTTACATTTAAGACCCAAGGGTTTTTGGAAAAGTTACAAAGTAGAACCCTTAGTGTTTGCTTTTTATGAATTTGGTCTTCAACTTTATTGATATACCAAGTAAACCTTGTACTTTAAAAAGTGACATAATAGACCCCTATAGTTATAACTTTGATAAAATGACACTTTTAGTCCTTTTAGTTATAAGTTTATGAAATTTACGATATATACCCCTTGCATGGATTATAATTACAAAACATGTCCAAATTGTCATGCAAGCTTAATTTAACATTTCAATAGTCATTTATAATTTTAATAAACAAACTATGATAATTATAGTAATAAATATAATATATTTAAACACAACATAAGATTAATTTAACGATTCGTTAAGCTAAAGGGTAAAACGGGTCAAATTAGGGTTTCAAAATGAAAACGCACGGGTTTTAAGGTCAAATTCTTTCATGACTTATCAAAGCACTTATTTTAACATTATAATAGCTTATTATGATTGATTATAACAAAAGTTTACAAGTTTAGCTCATAGTTTAAGTAAAAACATGAAATTAGGGTTCGGGTGTACGGTTTTGGATCAAAAAGCATAACACTTAGGTTTTTGAGTTCAAACATTATATTATGATATTTCACAGAACATATGAACATTATGACGATACATGAGCAGAATATAAGCTTAGAGACTTGTTTGAGCATATAGCTTGGAAACGTCAGAATCGAGACTTTTGGCATTGAAACGGCTAGAGTAACGACACTCGGTGCTTCGTTCTTGTTTCTTTCTTCTTTTGTACTTGAGACTTTATTAATCTATTATAATTCATATTGAGCAAGAGTTGCTACTATGAAGGTTATAGAAGAGGAAGTGGGGTATGAAGAAAATAAACACACAAGCCCCTAATTTAATACCCATTTTCATGAGTGGTGAGTAATCAAGACTTATGATCTATTCTTGACACATAGTAGACCTAGTATGGGATATGTATAAGCTATAAAATCAATGGTGGAGGTCTAGAAAACTAGGTTGAATGATGTGGCCATCATTCTTGCTGCCGCGGCTAAAGATAAGCAAAACAAGCACATAGTGCCTTCATTCTTGACCATGGAGGAGTCAAAGTTGCTTAGTAAGCTGCTATAAAGGGTCTATAGAAGGTATCTTGGGTGGTTATTTGCACATGGTGAGAGTTTAAGTGGGTCAAAATGAAGTTAGAAAGGGTGCGGGTCAGTTTTGGGCTCGCAATGGTTTTCAAGAGTTTTTCCAAGGTACATTGTGTTTATAATGATTAAGGATAGATGAAATAGGTTTTTAAGGTATGGTATTAAAGTAATTAGTAAAGATTAGCAATTGTTTTGGGTTAAAACGGGTTTAAAACAAAGAAATGGGGTCGCGGGTTTAACTAGGGCTCGTTTAGGGTTTTCATGTGTTTCAAAGCTTTAAAAATTCGCATAGAATCAATGTAATTGTTAATATGTGTTAATGACTATATATTGGAATAAGTAATGAGAGAATATAAGCTGGTTTGAATTGAAATGGGATAGAAATGAGAAAACGGTCAAAATTATAATTAGGGCATAATTAGGGTTTTCTGGATTCGTTAAGGTTTTCTAGACTTTGATTTTTTACACATTTCCAAGTTAATGATAGATAATGATTTATAAACTCATTTTATGAGTTTAAAATAGCCCTTGGTTGGTTATTTGGGATTAGAATTGTTTAAAACGAGTAAACGAGTTAAATGACATTAGTATATTTAGGATTTCTAGGATAATGTTTAACGTACAAGTGAAGAAAATTGGATAAAGTAAAGATGAAATAATGATGAAAGGATTGATATTATAATAAAATAAGTTATTAACAACTTTATGTTGAGTGTTGGTTTGGGTTTTACAAGGGATAAAAGCCAAGAACAGTCATGGTTCAGAAACAAGCTCGATTTTCGGTTTAGGGTTTTTGAATTAAGGTTTTAGAGTGGCAAAAAGATTATGAAAAGCTAATGAATGGATAATAGTTTTCCATATTATAAAATGAGTGTAGTATCTTGCTCATAAGTGATAGTGAAGAGATGAGAATGAAAACGGAGGTAAAACGGCTATTTTAGGGATTGAGCTTAATGACTTATGCATTGAGCTTTTAAACTTTGTACTTTGATTTTAAAGAGAAAATATATTTCAAATGAGATTTAAATTACTTGTACATATGCATTAGCAGTACTTGTGCATTCCACTAAGGGTTAACCTTCCATGTGAATTTTGGGTTTAGGCAACCGATTATGGTTTAAAGCCGTTTTGATATAAGTAGCAATAGATACCATTTTTAGAATAAGTGTACCTTTGTAAAATAAAATTATCTTATGATATTGACTTGATATGTTATGATGTTTGCTTGACATATATGAAGATAGGATTTCCATATGTAGGTTGTCTGAGTCCGTAACTTAAGTAGTCAGGTTATAATGCATATTGAGATTTGGCAAGAAATGTAATGTAATAAAGAGAAAAATTTCCCAGAAAAAGGTGAGTTCATATATAACTGATAGATTGTACATCATCTAACTTAATAGATGGATATTTACATTTATGAAAATTGCGGGTTGTTATATATTCTCACCCCGAAAACAATTTATCTAAACTATTAAAAGAGAAAAAGATGGGGCTATGAACTCACCTCGAGTGAATGGTAATCAACAAGTATTCACAATAAGAAAAATGCGTCACGAAGGAATCCGAAGGCAACCTAATCCAAAAAAGGACGTATAAGTACAAAACACTTTGATTATTTATGAGTCGTATAGCTCATCATACAATCGGTTCGTTGGGCTATCATAATTAAGAGTCATTTAGTGAACGTATGAGGACTAGGACACTTAACATCATTTGGTGGTCCGTTAATGTTACTTGATGATTATCTAATTTACGTTGATTTAGGCCTACACTTGATATTAAAAGAATGCAACGCGCAACGAGAAAAAAATAACTAGTAAAATTGATGACGCCGTAAATGACCTAGAAATATGGAATGTTACAGTCTCCTTCGGTTAGAAGAGCCTTGTCCTCAAGGCTCAAGTTGTGGCACTTGAGAATGTACTGGTTTCAAGAAAAGATGCGGATACTTCTTTGAAATAATGAGTTTGATGAAGAGGTGTAGATAAATATTATTATTATTATTTTATAATTATTAATATTATATTTTTTTTAAACATTCCAAAGGTCGGTGAACATTAACCCCCAACGGTTACTTTCCCCTTGTTTAATAAAATTTTCTCCTCCATTCTTCCATACAACACATAATCTTTCCACTTACTTTTCTCTATCCAATCCTCAAAAATGTTGCCATCATCACTGCTCTTTGTCGATGGCGACCGCGATAGTACTCGGGCATTAAAACTTTACTCCACATACGAAGAAGGATTCAGTATTTGGCCTTGATTCTAGCAATTCTTCTTGCCGGGCCAATCTTCCTCCTTGTTCTTGCAAATCGGCTAGATCTCTTTTGAAGGAATAAGATATTAGGGAGGGTTGTAATAAAACTTGTATTATCCTTTTATGTTCTTAAGTATCTTATTTCTAAGATAATAAATTGATGTTGTGGCAATAAAATTCTTTTTGTTACTTTTATTTATGCCTTTCGATAATTTCGTACCATGCTTTGTAACACGTTTGCATTCCTTCTAAATTGATTTAAACTTGGGTATTCAAGATTTGTGATGTTGGTTTAATATTTATTGTTGGTGAACCAAGGCTCGGCTCCTAGTGGTGTTTATTTGTTCCCTTCAGCTTAACGTGTCATGGTGTACCATTTTTTTATTTTTATTTTTTCAATGATGCGACTTAAATAGTAAAGGTGAGAGTGAAGGTCTGCTTAGTTGCTACGGTTACTAATTCGATTTCCAGAAGTAAACGCGTTTTATGAATACGCACCCTAAAATATAAAATTGAAATCTTATGACAAGAAGTTTTTAATGGTGACTCTTCTCAGCAAGGGCAAATTGTCCCATTAAACATGAATTAACATTAGTTTTGATCAGGCTATGTATAATTTGAGGGTGAACGATGGCGATGCTCATTTTCGTCATAAATTGTGTTAAAATACCTAATAATTGAAGAGTGATTTGTAAAAAAAATTAATATGAGTTAAAGTAAAATTGACGTTTTCATAATTGTTAATTATGATAGATACTTTAATCATTCAGTACAACAAAATTGAAGCGAAAGTACAAACAGAAACTTAAGCGAAATTCCTAAAGGGCTTAAAGTCAAAGCATTGAAATATCCTCCAAGTTGTTAAGATTGTTGATTGTTCTCCTCCTACTAAGGCATGCACCCTTCCACGTGCTTCAGTACCTTTAAAACATGGTTTTCCTTAGTATCGGTTCTTTAACTCCGTGCATCACTCCTGGTATTGAACTTTGATTCCCACAACCAAAGCAATTCACATTCTTAAGTGAATGCCTCCGCTACAGGAATCCTAGTTCCACACTCCCCTTCATGGTGACCAATCTAGTGACCATTAACCAACACCTAGGAGGCCAACGGACCTGGCTAATGAAGTGCCTTGCACCTATTGCACCATGGTAGAAGTTTCCCAGCGTAGCCTCTACCCTTAGCGGGGCTGCCACATAACTTAGCACTTCTTGTCTTCGTTTATGGTGCTGGTAGATATTTGTTCCCTTGCTGGCCTTCCCCACTTCCTTTATTGCTATCACCGATCATTAATGCTTAGCTGAACCCCTTGTTCAAATCAGTTCTCGAGCTAAGTTGATTGGCATCATGCCAAAGTCGTGCAGGCTTTGAAGAAGTAACATTTCCTTTGATTCCTCGGGAATCCCGAATGTACTTTTCAATCTTTTCTTTTCAGTTTGACACCAACTCAGGACACATCAAACCAGTTTTTTGGAAGCGATTGTGTATGCCATTGAAGGTCCATCTCCTTTCAAAGTCAAAGTCCAAAGCTCTTGCTCCATCCTTTGGATTTCAGTAGCTGGTCAGTATCAGAAGTCATCATAGCTATTATTACGTGCACTAGGGGATCTGATTACATTAGCAAGTCCAAAAGTTTTGAACATTTCGTACTCCAAGTCAGAGCATCACTCTCGAACGTGCACATAGCAAACTTTACCTTGTCATCTTCAGCACACTTATTGCTCCATCTTTTCAAACCAGCGTTTCAGTCCGACTACGCCTTCAGTCCCGCTGAAAGAGTGAGCCTTGTCGTTCATAAATGTCTTATCTAACATCGCTTTGCACATCTGTGGCAACAGTTCCTCTCAGTATTTTGGTGATCCATATCCACCAGTATTGTAAGTCAACTCTTTCTTTTTTTTTTTTCATATTCTTCAATAGCTTTGGCACACGCTTCCACTATCCTCTAACAATTTCTTCTTAAAACTCCTAGGCTGCATGATTCTAGTCCATCAAGTACACAATTCGTTAAGAATTTATAAAGGTATGCAAAGTCATGGCACGTGATAATAAGAGAGAAAAGGAAATAGAAAAGTGATATAAATAATCAAGTTAATCAGATGGTCAATATTTTATACATTGACCATAGAAATAGATTACTGATATGTCAAAAGATGACGGTAAGAGATCGAATTTAACCAAGTATTATATATATAAGATTATATATAATGCAATAATGATAATCGGAAAAGTAAGTAAGGATCAGGGAATACGCGCGCGTGGATATCGGATAGCGATGAAGGATTCTGTATTTAAAAATGAAAGAAAAGAAAACCTTTAAACTTTGTGGTTATAGACTAGGTTTTGAAAATGACCCAGTTCCCTATAACCTTGGCTCTGGTACCATCTGTAACACCCCCAAAATCAGGTAGCAGCGGAATGGTAACATTGGGGTGCTACGTCAAAGTACAACAATCAAGATATAGGAAACGACCTTAAATGGACGTTTTAAGATAAGATTTCATTCGATGCCATAGCAAAATATCAGAGTTCATACATTAGGTCCCATAAGTTTTAAAAGTCATAAACATTCTTAATTAAACAAAAGCTTCATAATACCAAAAGATGACTTAAGTTTTTAAAGATAATAAAAGTTGCATAAACTTTAGATAAAACACAGAATCCGTCACTACGTATGATATCCGCACACGGCCTGTCCAATCTTCATACCCTAGGACCTGAAATTACATGCTAAAAGTCAACACAAAGGTTGAGTGAAATCATAGGTTTATCGGTAAAAAGGGTAGACCACAAGATCGAAGTAATAGTATATCTAAAACACAATTCAGTAGTACCAAAGCATTTATATATTGCAGACAAGCTCATGAACCCCAGAAGCCATAACTAGATTTGTGCCAAATCATAAAAAAATAAAAGAAAAAAAAAGAATAAGGATGCTTGCCAACAACCTAACACCTCTCAATGTTAAATGCACCCGATCAAACTAGTGACCCAAGTAAGGTGGGGATTGTCAGTCCCGATAGATCTATCCACAACACTCGCGCTTACTACAATAGCAATTAACGGTTCATGATAAATAGGGACTTCACGGCAATAATTAACTTAGGCAATAATATTTCAGGCAATAATCTGGATAAGCAAATACTTAGTAAACAGCTTATGTCCGTAGTTAAAAACAATCATGTCTAAATTTCACGGTTTCAAATATAGGTATTCACGATCTCAAATCATGTAGTAAACAAATCAAACTTAGTAAAAATAATCATGTAACGCTTACGTATAGAAATCAATAAGTTTATGTAGTAAAACGAGCACGTATTCTCACCCCGAAAACAGTTTAAGAAAACCATTAAAAAAGAAAAGGTGGGGCTATGAACTCACCTCGAATGAATGGTAATCAACAAGTATTCATAATAGAAAAATGCGTCACGAAAGAATCCGAAGGCAACCTAATCCAATATAGGTCGTATAAGTACTAAACACTTTGATTATTTATAGGTCGTATAGCTCATCATACTATCGTTCGGGCTATTATAATTAAGAGGTCATGTAGTGACGTATGAGGAGCTAGGACACTTTAACTCGTTTGGTGTCCGTTTATGTTACTTGTTGATTTCTAGTTTACGTGATTTAGCCTAATACTTGATATTAAAAGCGAACACGTACGAGAAAAAAATAACTAGTAAAATTGATGACGCCGTAAATGACCTGGAAATACGAAATGTTACAATCATGGCATCTAGCTAATGTGGTCGGTATCACTAGATCCAGTTGAATGATAGGTCGCATACAAAAGCACGTAAACAGGTATAAATTGATAAACGTAAACAAGCAATCAATGATAAATTAAGCATTCAAGATAAACAAACCAAACATTCAAATCTTTATAATAATGGCTAATACCCAAGGGTATTAGCCCTCAATCATCATAATCAATACAAGAGTAATAATTCAACCAAGGTAAACTAACCGAGTTAAACAAATGATACCAAAAATTAGACGATTACTAGAGTATAGGATATTACAAAGTGTTTCCTATGGAATTAGTAGCTTTGCTTAACCTCTTCTGCTCTTCTTGTCTTCTGAAAATCGACTTTTGTGGTTAAGGTATCAAAAATATGATCAAGCACACTGAAAACCTGTTTTAGGTTTTCTATTTATAGGGTCTAGAATTTGGTTGATACGGCTTATTGAGTGACTTGGATACGATGTATCGGGGGTTTCTTGGAGTAGGGACCATGTTCGATATCTTCTAGAATATTTTATTACTTTAAATTGAATATGGCGTATAGACTTCTTCTAGATACGGCGTATTGGTCTTTAAATCTTCGTGGTTGCTTGTGAAGTGTACGCACATATACACCATATCTTCCTTGATGGATACGATGTATAAGATGTCAGAACAATAATCTTCAAATGTCTTTGTTTAAGCTCCAAAATAGCGTTACTTTAAGCTATCTTCATCCAAGTACTCCATAATACTCTGCAATTCTCACATACAAACGATTAAGTAACAATTCTTGCAATAATAATAAAAAATGGGTTATTTACGTGAGATAAATGATGCTATAAAAGTGATGTTATTTGATGTAATCATGCCTCATCCAAATAATAAGATCAAAGGATCTAATTAAACTTGCAAGATCTGAAATGACTTCGATTCCACAACACGATTCATCGTCAAGGTCCATAGGTATACGAAACCTTGAATGTGCAGTTCGTCCACCAGACAATAACATTTAATGCAATACCATTAGAGGCAACAGAAAAACACAAATTCTTCCTAGCGAATTAATCCCGTGCAATTATTGTTTTTCCACAGGTTTGTTGTTTCCCGGACCTCTACAGCCGTAGACATAAAAATAACCCTCCATATGTTCAAAATAGATGAATGATAATTATCAATAGCATCCCTTGTTATGATTAACCACCATACAAATTAGTAAAGTAAGTCTGTTCTTCATTTGCATTGTACATTCTTCCAGCAGCTATGAGCCTATTTCTACCAATATTCATTAATGTGTACTTAATGTGTACTTAATATGTGGGAGATCCGGGAAATTAAACAACGACTTATTATTACTATTCAAAATCACCTCTAACTCTAATAGAGTATAATTCAGAATATCCTCAGTAAATATCACTGCTTCGTTATGCAACAACCTATGCCGATTACGAGCAACATCTTCAAATATATACGGGAAGATTTCTCTAAAGAAATTACTATGGTCAGAGACAGTACAAAATAACAATATGATTATGAAAAGTTCTCGAAGTTGATCGCCTAACTTCCATTAAAAATCTGATCTAATTGCTTCGATCCACTCAACATCATCTCCCACTAAATTCCACGCCTTGCAAGTGGTCATATATGTTGGGTACGCTACATTGTCTACAGTGCGAATCTCTGTAAAAATTTTGGGACCACGTATAACATTCAGTAGAATTCGTAGAAAGAACTTCTCTCCTATTGAAGGACTGACATAATAAATTTGGCCAAGACTCATTCTACTTTTTTGCGGCCTCCATTCTTTAGCAGTGTCATGCCATGTAAATTTTATGGTAAAATCGACATACCTAAGAGTACGCGCGTGTGGATAAATATCTGTTAGAAACACATAAAGTGTTGGTTACATGGTCATTTATCTATCTTTAATAGATTAGGGATTAATTTGAGCAAATAAGGAAGGACTTATGTGTAATATGTAACATACCCTAATTGCTTCATAGTCCCTCCCTCCTACCTATAAAAGGAGGGCTAAGGAAATGCCTTAAGGTGGTGATTCTTCTCTTTCTTAATATAATATTCTCTTATTTCTTTCTCTCCTCTCCTCTCCTCTCACTCGTCACCCTCACATCTTTCTCTACTCTCTCTCAAATATATTAGTGTAACATATGTTTTGATATCTATCAATTGGTATCAATCACCATAGGATTATGTGACAACCATGACTTGAGCAGGTTAGTCAAACTATTAGTGTTGACTTATGGATCTGTTGCAATGTCTGGGATATGTGTTATATGTGTTTATACGTGTCTTATGTGTTTTTGTGGGTTATGTGAGATTTGATAATCAATCCATTGAGCGTGATCGTCTCATTGGGATTGGATTTGTGTTGGATTTTGTGGAGTTTATTTCGTTCACTTTTAGTGACAAGGAAATGATTTTGGTGATTGAAGCGGTTTCGCGTTAATTATGTAAGTAATTATACGTATATGTATTTATGTGTTAGTAATATTAGGATGAGATTAAGTTTTAGTGGTAAGGATATGAAAGAAATGAAATTTCTATTTTTGGAATGTTAGGTTTAATAAAAATGAAAAGTTAATTATTTTTAAAAGTCTAGTAAATTGCGTTTACGCAAAAAGGTATGCGCAAATAAGCTAAGGTTTTTGTAAAAACTTAAGGTAAAGTGTTAATAATTTAGTAATTAATTAATAAAAAAAAGGGCCGGATTAAAGGGAAAAAGAAAATAAAAAGATAAATAGGAAACCTAGTTGTTATCTAATACTAATTAGGATTTATCTAGGATTCTTATTGTGGCCTATAAATACAAAACAAAATCTCTAACCCTCCCCCCCTATTGTGACCGGTCGAACAAGAGAGAAAAAGAAGGAAAAAAATTTAGGGTTTTTGCTTTGTGAAGAATTCAAGCTTCTAGGTATGTTTTAATTAATTCTTATTATGTTCTAATTATTAATTCATGTAATAATTAATATGATGGAATTAGGGTTTATTAAAATCAGTAAATTAATTATGTTTAATCATGTTATATTGATTAGGGATTAATTAGATGCTTATGGATGTAATTGGTTAAACTTAATCCGCGTTAGAGGTTGATCTTGATTAAAGCAGAATTAGGGCTGTGTTGTTAGGTCATTATCTCAATGTTGGTAAAAGCTTTGGACAAGTTTCCGAAGTCTATAACGTAGCTCAGAGAGTCTAGTTTTCAGAACATCCAGCCTTAAAGGTTTATGAGGTAGGAATCATTCAAACATTGGTTGCAAGAAAAGTTGTCAAAGCAGTAAATACGGTTCAGATTTAGGTCAAATTACGAGGTATAAAACCTCTACTTAAATTTGGAATTTAGCTTAGCCCTTTAACATAAGTCAAGTTCTATGTTTCTATTAAACTTACATAAATATTTAGCCTCTGATTATTGTCTAAGTATGGTTTTTAGGGTCAAACTTTTTAGTGTGCAATCAGATCCGAATTGGAACTGTTTTGAAGTTTGATTTTCTTAGGAATACTTGTGCATGTAAATGGATTTTGGGAATCATAAGGTAGTTAATATACTTATAAATGAACATAGGTGATTTTTGGTATGAATTATGGAGGTCAGTAAGTAGAGGTTTTGAGTATGTTAAGTCGCGTCAAAATTCTGCGTTTTCTGGTAAATTGTAAGACATTGAAATAATGTGTAAACGAAGTGGTTAAAGTTGGGTATGGTGTCGGAGTGACCCATGGGGTTAATAGAACACCTTATACATCCATCATATGATTGTTACATTTGTGTTAAGCTTTTAGCTTAATAGCGTGTAACACGAGTTATTTTGTTGTATAGATTTGTGCTAGTTGTTTGGGAAACTTATTGTTGGAATCTTTTAGAAAGCTAAGCAAAGGTGGGTTTCATAGCCCCTTTTTCTGATGATATTTTAGGGTGAGAATGATGCTTGTCTTATCTGTCTTGTATTGTTTTGTTTTGCTTGTCTTGTCTTGTCATGTCTTGTTGATGTTGTTATATTATGAGATTTGGAGCGGGGGTAACGTTCCTACCCAGTGTTATGAGATGTGACTTCGCCTACTTTGTGGTTTAGATCCTTGGAGATGATCAAATCCTTATGATATTGTGACTTCGGTACCAAGAGTCTGGAATTGGTATTTGTATTCCTTTCTATAACTATTAGTGGAGCGGCGAGGTACGTCTACCTCATTGTTTTGATATGATTGTGGATCGTGGGCATGTTCTGTCCCGTTGTTGTTACTTGTTGTCATGAATTGTTTTGGTAATTGTATCATTTTATTAAAAGTTTATTTTGGATTTTATAGTTTGTCAAAAATCTATGATTCTCGCTCAACTTTATGTTGACGTTTTAAGCATCATTTTCAAGTAAGCTTAATGGTGCTAAGATAGAGCGAAGTGGCTAGAAGAGACCGTAGGATGCTTGGAGTTTATTTATGCGTTCTGTTTTGAATAATTGCGTTTGCATGAATTGTTTGGATTATGTTTTGCTTGTCATTTGTTGACGAGACTCTTTCTCATTAATAAAGACACCATTAGGTTTTGGGTATTGTTATGACACTATGTGTCTTTGCTTTACTTTAGTTTTCATTTTAGTATTCTCAATATAGACACCATGTGTTGTGATGATATCCATTCTTGTTTACGCCTCGTGTTTCCGCCTTGGCGGGGTGTGACACTAACAACATTAACTTTCAACAGCAGTGGTAAGTTTATGCCTAACAACATTAACTTATACCAACAATAGTAAGTTTATGCCTAGCAGTATTAACTATGAATCACCAGCATTAACTCCAATTTCATTCTAATCAACTTTTCCATCATCAAATTAACATCTTAGCTTACAAAATCTCTCTGTCTGTTTTTGATTTCTCTTAATTCTTTTTACTCACAATTCTCTCTGTCTGTTTTTGATTTCTCTCAATTCTTTTTACTCACAATTCTCTCTGTCTGTTTTTGATTTCTCTCAATTCTTTTAGCTCACAATTCTCTCTGTCTGTTTTTATTTTACACATCTCTCTTTCTATTTTTCAGCTCACTATTTCTCTCAATTCTTTTTCTAACCAATTCACTCTATCTGTTTTTATTTTCACACATCTCTCTTTCTATTTTTATTCTTACTTATTTCTCTCAATTCTTTTTCTCACCAATTCACTCTATCTGTTTTTATTTTCACACATCTCTCTT
>BQNB010040788.1:0-47167 GCA_026074375.1 Tanacetum coccineum
AACATATAGACATATTGAATGATTAAGTAAACCTTACTTGATTAAAATATGAATTGGAAGAGGTATAATAGGGTTTTTAGGCCCTAGAATCGTCTCCTACATCTGCTAAACGAACTAGGGTTCGTACCCTCTTTTTATTCTTAAGTTACCACTCAAAACCATAAATTCGGGTTTGTATATATAAGTAAATCGACGCGATGGCGTCGCATCTTAATTATGACACCATCGTAAAATGAATCTTCTAGATCTGTGTTTGAGTCAGTGCGGGCGGACGCCGTCTTGAAATATGTGACACCGTCACTTGATGAGTTGTGACGGCGTCGTGTATGGCTTGTGACGCCGTCTCCAGGCTCTGTGAGCACAAATCTTTAAGAGTCTTGGTGTTGGTTTGTAATCTCGTCAGTTTCTTCTCCAAATGAGCCCAAGTCACGTGTAATTCATCTAAATGTCTTCCAAATGCGAAATACCTGAAAAGGAATGATTAAGTACCTATTTTGGGCAAAAACACATGATTTTCGGGGTTAAATGTCACACCCAGCCAAGGCGAAAACACAAGGCATAAATTTATGGATATCATCACAACACAATGGTGTCAACAATAGAGATTTACTATATGCATAACTAAATATAAAAGACACGATGTGTCATGACAATACCGAAAACAAAGGAACTGCATCTTGTATTAATGAAAAAGAGGTCTCATCAATACAAAGACAATGTATCACAACCCTATTAAACCTAATAACATTCAAAAATTCATGCAAACAATTTTGAAATAAAATCAAATGAGAACTTCTAATGCCATTCTAATGGTCTCTCTAGCCACTTTTATTAACTTCAGAATCTTCATAACGCTCACCTGAAAATGATGCTTAAAACGTCAACACAATGGTTGGTGAGAGTCATAGGATTTACGACACCAATACAAAAGATTTAAATCAATTACTGTGATTATAAAAAAAACAAAACATGGCAGGACAAATAAGCTGGCTATTATACATGCTAGCATTCATGCAACCAACAATCACCATTGGGACGGAACGTGTCCCCCGATCCAAACCACAAAATATAGTCATGGAGAGGAATGATATCCCCAATCCCAGACTCTTGGTACCGTATCCGCACAGGTTCATACCCACACAAAGTAGGCGAAACCTCTTACCCACAAAGTAGGCGAAGACCAATGCAACATCATACAACATGCAACACATAACATATAATAGCTACTTAAAAGTCCATGAGTAACTTAAACCACATAATCACAGCAATCAAAACATTTCAAAACATATTTTGCATCATTTCCATCCCAAGAAAACATAGTAAAATGGGACTATGAAACTCACCTGATGCTCAGCTACTTGACAAAATCTTGCACACAATCTAAACACAACAAAAACACAAGTTACACTCGGTTAGGCTAAATGCCCAAGCCAATGTAACAATCATATGATGAACTTCTAAACCTTACACTAAGTTTATAATCCTTTATATACATCTCCCAAATTAATTTCATACTCTATATAACCTTAACCATTAACTTCCAACTTTTCAGTTTCCGGAAGAAATTTGTAGTCACTTCATGAACACAAATAAAATACTAAAACATCTAATTGATGGTTCTATTTACATTCTATAGCTCCCCAATGTGTTGTGAGCTACTGTGATTTTTTAGAAAAAATATTACTAAGTGGAACTATTTTATAAAAATTCATCTTTATAAAGTACTTAGATTCGGATCTGAATGCACACAAAAATGTTTGACGTCCTTAAAATTACTTGGAAAATGTTTTATCGCTAGCCCTTCAAACTGTTAATAGACACCTAAAATATGACTCATAATTTTTGGCTAACCCCAATTTAAACTTTAAGTAGGGGTTTTACTCCCCGAAATCAGACCCAAATCTGATCTGAATTTACTGTTTTGACAACTTTTCTTGCAAAAATTATTTGACTAACTTTCCTACCTCAAAACCTTTCAGAGCCGGACTTTTTGGAAACAAGGCACTCTGAACTTAATTTTAGGCTCAAGAAAATTACTGATTGCTATTTTTATGACCAAGTTATGATTTGTACACGATGACCTTTCAAAACTGCCAGCTCTTAAATTCTAAATTTACAAACCCTAAAACCCTAATTACACATACTTAACACCACTAATCATCCCAAAAACGATTTTTAAAGATCAAAACCCTAATTTTACAGATCTTATATAAATCCTAGTCCATCCTTAAAATTGTTACAAGAATAATTAAAGAGAATTAAAATAGTTAGGGTTTATTAACATGCCTTAAACATTGATCTTGATACACAAGATCATCAACTTGATTATTGATAAAAAAAAACTTTTTTTTTCTTTTCTCTTTGTTTGACTGATTTTACAAAAAAAAGGAAGAGAGGTTTGTATTTATGTGAAAGAAAAGGTTTGGATCATTACCTAAATTAGAATCTACTATGAACTAAATTTGGGTTTTCTTTCCCCCCTTTTCTCCCTAAACCGGTCCAACCAAACATCCATTAATTAATTAAAAATATATATTTTTTTATAAAATTTCGTCCAAATTAAAATTTCTTCCAAATATATGTATATATGTTATTTATATATTTTCTTTATTAATTATTATTAATTACATAATCAACCCTTAATTTTTGACATTTTGATAAAAACCTTTTATTCTACATTTTAAATTAAAACTAAATTAAATGATTATAAATAAATTTTATTTCTAATGTTATTTTACTAACTTAATAAAACTAAGTTCTAATTTCTATATTTTCTAAACTAAACTTTTAATTTTACTATCATAGAATTATACTATCATTTTCATTGTCACTAAAATGTGAACAAAATGAAATACCCATAACAACCATAACTTCAATCAAAAGGAGACGATCAAGCTCACATATTGATAACCAACTCACATAGAATCACATAAACACATAATTATCAGAGCACAAAATGATGTTCAAATCAATACTAACAGTTTGACTAACCTGCTCAAGGCACAGTTGTCACAATATCCCCTCCTTAGGGAAATCTCATCCTGAGATTTAACTAATAGGTTCAACATCATCATTAACAAACAATCAAGATTACTTAGCTTTCATATGGTCCTCACATTCTCACGTGAACTTAGGGCCACGCTTTGAATCTCATCTAACTTTCATGATCGGAAACCTACTGCTTACAACTTCGTTTGCCCATACAAGGGTACAAATAACAGCATAACAACTCTAAGCAAAAATAACATCTAACTACATGAACATCGTCCGTCTTCGAGGAAACTCGTCAAAAACCTTAAGTTGTGTAGCAACGTCATTCATAACCTAACCCCGTAACTCATCAAACAAGAACTGTCTTGGAACTAAGTTATGAGTTGTTACAAAGCTCAATGTTTTTGAAGAATCAGCTCGACTTCAAGTTTATTCAAAATATAACATTGACCAAACCACATAAGAACATTTAAGGGTGCACTAAGGTCTACCTGTAAGCCTATGTGTCCAACTTTACTTAGTACTTCCAACGATAGCTTGCTCAACGAGCAATTGTGGATACTTAGTTTTTATGAAATCCTCATGACATCGCTTTGAGTTCCAATGGACTTAACTTTCAGAATCCTACTACGCTTCAAACTTTTAACCCTATGATCGATAATCTCAACAGGTTCTTCAGCAAAACGAAGAGTTTTGTCTACCTTAATTCTTTCCAAAGGCACGTGCATATTTGCATCCGTCCAATACTCCTTTAAATTTGAAACACATCAAATACACCACTAAATTATTAAGACAATCTTATTCAATAGGCCATAGGACCGATCCCTATAATGATCTCAAATGGTCCCACATATCTTGGTGCTAACATTTCTTTCTTTCCAAAATGCACTTCATCTTTCCAAGACGACACTTCCAACATCACTTTATCACCAACTTCAACTCTAAATGTTTACACATATTGCCAACATAGCTCTTTTGGAAATCTCTAGCTGCTTTGAGCTTTTCTTTAATCAACATCACCTTATTTGTTGTCTCTTGTACCAATTCTGATCCAATTGATCGAATTTATCCAATTTCAGCCCAAAAAAAAACATGTGACCTACACTTCCTCCCATACAACGCTTCAAATGGAACATATCAAAAACCCGAATGATAACTATTATTATAGAAAACTTAGTTAAGGGTAGATGAGTATCCTAATTACCACAAAAAAAATCAATCACACACGCTCTCAACATATCCTTCAAAGTCTAAATGGTATGCTCACTTTGTCCGTCCGTTTGAGGATGATAAGTAGTACGTATGTTTTAGCCGTGTTCTCAATGCCTTCCGCAATGTCTACCAAATCCGCGAATTAAATCTTCCACCACGATCTGAGATGATCGACACATGCACTTCATGCCTTGTAACTATCACATTAGTGTAAAGTCTCGCCAAATTCTCCATTTTAAAATCTTCACGTACTACCATGTAATGGGCATACCATAGTCAGTCTATCGACTATTACCCAATTCGTATCATACCCACTACTTGATCTTGGCAACCTTGTAATAAAGTCTATAGTTATTATATCCTACTTCCACTTGGGTATCTCTAGTTGTTACAATAAACCCGAGGGTCTTTGATGTTTCAGCATTCACCTTTAAACAATCAAACAATTGCTAATATAGGTAGCAATATCCTTCTCCATACATGGCCACCATACATATCTCTAAGGTCATAGTACGTCTTATCCGCTCCCGAATGTACCAAGTACCTTGATGCATGAGCCTCGTCCATCATTAATGTCCTTACATCACCTATTAATGGAACCCATAATAAATACATACCTCCACCTTCCTTCCTTTCCATTAGTTGGTCCAGGCCACGCAGCATTTCTGCTGTCGCGTTCTCTACCTTGCCTCTTTGCATGAGTACACAACCTAATCCTTGATTCGACGCGTCGTAGTAAACTACAAACTCTTTGGATCCATCAGGCAATGACAATATTGGTGCATTTCACAAATTGCCCTTCAACGTCTGAAAAGCTTCCTCTTGTTCCTTGGCCCACTCCTACTTCTTATTCTTCTGAGTCAGTGAAGTAAGGGGTTTAGCAATCTTAGAAAAATTTACTATGAAACGTCGGTAGTAACCTGCCAATCCCAAGAATGATCGTATCCCGGATGGCGTCTTAGGTACTTTTTAATTCTTCATTGCTTCTATCTTACTAGAGTCCTACAAGTAAATACTCATTTCTGGTTAACCAATTTCGTGGTTGAGAAAAAAGCACTTCCTGTAGCCAGAATTCATACTTGGAAAACTAGGCAAACCACTTTTCCTTCTTCTTGGACAACACAGGTGCTCCCCACGGAGAGTGACTTGGTCAAATAAAACGTATATCAAAACGAAACTCCTAAGGGGTTACGAAACTAATCAAATAGGGTAAGACAAAAGTAATACCTGAATCACAGGGCTAGAAACATTCTAAGGGGATCTTTGCATATGGAAATAGATACGGATCAAATGTCATAAGAATCTTTAAAAGAAAGAATAGAATAAATGTACTGATAGAAAATGCAAACGAAAGAATTAACAAGCGTACCCAACTAACAAATAAATGCATCTACGAATTACAATACGTAATCAAGATTGATAATTGATAAGATAATAGGATTCTTATACCAATAACCGACTTTACTCGAAAGAACCAACTAAATAATGTTTTTATAAAAATCAATTTATAATAACAAAGAAAGTCGTTTTTTTTAAACATGGTTTTCATAACTATCAAGAGATAGTTACATAAAAAATTGTATCGCATTTTACCAATATAAATCATTTTAAACATACTTTTCATAAAATAAAATTTATCAAAAAAAAACTTATAAAAATGTAAAGATTACCTTAAACATAGTTTTGAACTCAACCAATATCACATTGTTTTCATAAAAATCATTGTAAACGCAGTTTTCATAAAAAGACAACCATATAAAAGCGATTATCACAACGTATTCATAAAATCATTTCAAGAATAGTTTTCCCCAAACACCATCAAGATATACTTCAAAAGGATTTCCATACTTGACATCAATATTCAATATATTACTCAAACAAGGACATCGAAATACCAAAAGAGATTGTAAAATACCGTAAAGACTCTAACACAATTTTATTGTTTGAAAGCAAAAGAAAGTATCATGAACCATATAGTCAGAATAACAGTAAAGCGAACATGCACAAGAGAAATTCATACGAATACATTACGAACCAAAAGAAGAATGTAAAGAGTAATCCGTACTTACGATCAAAAGAAAAACCATAGAAAAACGTCGGTACTAACATGTCGCAACATGTTACGAAACCAAAGAATATATAAAGAACGGAGTAATGATATGCACTAATATTTAGGAACAATTAGTACTTAAAAGAAAATTTTTATACTCATACGAGTAATCAATACAACGAAAGAACAAATGGAACATACCAATATCCAAAGAAGCAGATCTGAACAACCTATATTCATCAAGACGCCGAATAGAAAGTTAGATCGTCCATACCGTCATGGTATAAACAAGGGATGCTAAAATGAGGGTTATATATCCGAGCGAATAATCGAGCAGACGAACAAACTCAATAATCATAATAATAGCATTAACGGGTATCCAAGGTAACCGCAAGCGATCAATAGAAGGAAAACATACTAACTTCATAACTATTCATAATACAACCACACATAATATAACATCTTACACTACCAACTAACAAGTAAACACCGATCAATGCAATCATGGTCACAAGTCTACGTGTGTGATGCCTTTATAATTATGTTGGCCACCATAATTATAATTGCATCCTTTCACACGTATACTTACTTCCAAGACTACACCTCTCAATGATAACACACATATAAGCACATATACCACATTGCACATCTTAAGCCACTCCAATATAACATAGAAAGGATGCTCCATCAAAGAAATACTTACTTATATAAAGATAAAATCAAAACGACATAAAGGAACAAAAGTCTCGCAGCGCCTCCAAAATACGAAATATCCGAAAGAAATAATCAATGGCATCGTGACGAGGTAAAAGATGGAATAAACTTATGCTGGGCCTCTCTTGGGTTTGACTTTACCTTCGCAAGAGTCACCCGACTCCGCGGGTCCAGGCCTACTACGAGCATTCAACAAGCGATCAACTTCCCTATCTCCTTTAGTTCCATAAGAGGCTCCTTCTTAATTGGCTCCTTTTTTGGATCACTATAGCGCTTAAGTCCAATTGGGAAAATGGTTCCCCAACAAAACTTCTTATGGATAAGGGAGACATAGCTATAAATAGTAATGAATTAATATATACCATATTAAATAATAGTAGACAAAATAGCTAAATAAAAGTTAGACAAAATAAGATTAATAAAAGCTATATAATTAGAGGAAAGTATAACAGTTATAATACTAAACACTTAGGCCCTAAAATGCATTTATATGAAGGACTCCTAGGTTATAGTCTACGCTCAACCACCTTCTTCTCTATAACCAAAGGCTCTGATACCAATCTGTCACACCCCGCCAAGGCAGAAACACGAGGCGTAACTTCATGGATATCATTTCAACATAATGGTTTTAACAATAGAGATTCACTATATGCATAACTAAATATAAAAGACACGATGTGTCATGACAATGCCGAGAACAAAGGAACTGCATCTTGTATTAATGAAAAAGAGGTCTCATCAATACAAAGACAATGTATCACAACCCTATTAAACATAATAACATTCAAAAATTCATGCAAACAATTTCAAAATAAAATCAAATAAGAACTTCCAATGCCATCCTAATCGTCTCTCTAGCTACTTTTATTAACTTCAGTATCTTCATAATGCTCACCTAAAAATGATGCTTAAAACGTCAACACAATGGTTGGTGAGAGTCATAGGCTTTACGACACCAATACAAAAGATTTAAATCAATTACTGTGATTATAAAAAAACAAAACATGGCAGGACAAATAAGCTGTCTATTATACATTCTAGCATTCATGCAACCAACAATCACCATTGGGACAGAATGTGTCCCCCGATCTAAACCACAAGATATAGTCATGGAGAGGAATGCTATCCCTAATCCCAGACTCTTGGTACCGTATCCACACAGGTTCATACCTACACAAAGTAGGCGAAACCTCTTACCCATAAAGTAGGCGAAGACCAATGCAACATCATACAACATGCAGCACATAACATATAATAGCTACTTAAAAGTCTATGAGTAACTTAAACCACATAATCATAGCAATCAAAACATTTCAAAACATATTTTGCATCATTTTCATCCCAAGAAAACATAGTAAAATGGGACTATGAAACTCATCTAATGCTCAACTATTTGACAAAATATTACACACAATCTAAACACAACAAAAACACAAGTTACACTCGGTTAGCCTAAATGCCCAAGCCAATGTAACAATCATATGATGGACTTCTAAACCTTACACTAAGTTTATAATCCTTTATATACATCTCCCAAATTATTTTCACACCCTATATGACCTTACTCCATAACTTCCACTTTTACAGTTTCTGGCTGAATTTTTGTTGTCACATTATGACCACAAATAAAATACTAAAACACATAATTGATGGTTCTCCTTATATTCCCTAGCTCCCTAATGAGTTGTGAGCCACTGTGATGTTTTAAAAAATAATACTAAGTGAAACTATTTTATAAAAATTCATCTTTATAAAGTACTCATATTTGGATCTGAACGTACACTAAAACATTTGACGTCCTTAAAAATACTTAGAAAATGTTTTATCGCTAGCCCTTCGAACTGGAGTTAATAGACACCTAAAATATGACCCTTGATTTTTGGCTAACCCCAATTTAAACTTTAAGTAGGGGTTTTACAACCCGAAATCAGACCCAAATCAGACCCGAATTTACAATTTTGACAACTTTTCTTGCGAAAATTATTTGACTAACTTTCCGACCTCAAAACCTTTCGGGGATGGACTTTTTGGAAACTAGACTCTCTGAACTTAATTTTAGGCTCAAGAAAACTAATGATTGCTATTTTTATGACCAAGTTATGATTTGTACAAGATGACCTTTCAAAACTGCCAGCTCTTAAATTCTGAATTTACAAACCCTAAAACCCTAATTACACATGCTTAACACCACTAATCATCCCAAAAACGATTTTTAAATATCAAAACCCTAATTTTACAGATCTTATATAAATCCTAGTCCATCCTCAAAATTGTTACAAGAATAATTAAAGAGAATTAAAATAGTTAGGGTTTATTAACATACCTTAAACATTGATCTTGATACACAAGATCACCAACTTGATTCTTGATAAAAAAACATTTTTTCTTCTTTTTTCTTTATTCAACTGATTTTACAAAAAAAGGGGGAGGAGAGGTTTGTATTTATAGTGAGAAGAAAAGGTTTGGATAATTACCTAATTAGAATCCAACTTTAACTAAAATTGGGTTTTCTTTCCCCCCTTTTTACTCCCTAAACCGGTCCAACCAAACATCCCATAATTAATCATTTTTTTAATAAAATTTTGTCCAAATATATGTATATATGTTATTTATATTTTTTTTTATTAATTATTATTAATTACATAATCAACCCTTAATTTTTGATATTTTTATAAAAACTTTTATTTTACCTTTTAAACCTTTTAAATTATAACTAAATTAAATGATTATAAATAAATTTCATTTCTAATATTATTTTACTAACTTAATAAAACAAAGTTCTAATTTCTTATTTTACCGGGGAATTTCCCTTTACCCAAAAAAAAAAGTTCTAATTTCTATATTTTCTAAACAAAACTTTTAATTTTACTAACTACTAACACTCAAAGGTATAAATACGTATACATATACATATAAATGCGTACACACATAGAATTATACTATCATTTTCATTATCACTAAAATGTGAACAAAATGAAAAACCTATAACAACCATAACTTCAATCAAAAGGAGACGTACTCACATAGAATCACATAAACACATAATTATCAGAGCACACAGTGATGTTCAAATCAATACTAACGGTTTGACTAACCTGCTTAAGGCACACTTGTCACATTAAACGACCCTGAAAAAGTGTATAAAATGACACCTCATCATCGTGTAATATTTGCTATGTGGTATATGTGTGTTATCATTGAGATGTGTAGTCTTGGAAGTAAGTATACGTGTGAAAGGATGGAATTATAATTATGGTGGCGAACATAATTATAAAGGCATCACACACGTAGACTTGTGACCATGATTGCATTGATCAATGTTTATTTGTAATGTGGTAGTGTAAGATGTTGTGATATGTGCGTTCATGATAAGGATAGTTGTTTAGTTAGGGGATTCTTCTCTTAACTAATGTGCGATATTATTGGGCTCAGTTGCGTAGTCAGCAAGTTCCTTTCTGCCTAGCGTTTAAAAATATATTTAATACCTCTTATTTCTACTATTATGATTATTGGGTTGTTCGTTCAGGATATCTAACTCTTATTTTAGCATTCCTTGTACGTACCATGTCTATACGGATGTTTTATTGTTCCCATTCAGCATCTTGATATGTATTGGTTGTTTGGATCTGCTGCTTTTGGCTATTGGTACGTTTCATTGGTTCTTTCCTGACGTTGATTACTCATATGTATATCTGATTTTCTTTCGAGTGCAGATATTTACTCCATTCTTTATATATCCTTTAGTTTTCGTGACATGTTTGCAACATGTTAGTACTAATGTTTCTCTGTGTTGTCCTTTTGACCGTTAGTACGGTTGAGTCGTTATGTTCTTTATTTGGTTCGTAATGTCTTTGCATGAATTTCTCTGGTACGTGTTCGTTTGACTTTTATGCTGACTATATGGTTCCTTGTACTCTCTTTCGCCTTCAAACAATAGGTTTGCGTTAAAGTCCTTACTGTATTTCACAATCCCTTTTGGTATCATGATGTTCTTTGTTTGAGTTACATGTTTTATATTGATTTCGAACTGTGAAAATCCTTTTGAATTATATCTTGTAGGGAAAACTGTTTGAAATGGTTTTATGAATACGATGTGATAAGTGCTTACGTATGACTTTCTCTTAAATTTTTATAAAAGTTGTGTCTATGATGATTTTATGAATTTGATTTGATATCGGTTGGCTGTCAAAACTATGTTTAATATGATATTTACGAATAAAATACGATACAAACTTTATATAATGGTCTCTTTATTTTTATTTATTTTGACAAGTATGTTTTAAATAATTTATACGAGTAAGATGCGATACCGCATTTATATAGCTATCTCTTGATTTATGAAAACTATGTTTAAAATGAGTTTTAAGAAAATTGTAACTAGAGTGATTTAAAATACCTAAAATGATTTCCTTATTTTAAATGAATTGTATATTTAAAATGATTTGTATGTTTAAAGTGATATTTATAAAAACAGTGTTTAGTTGGTTCTCTCAGATAAAAATTGATTATTGAAATAAGAATTATACTTTTCTCATTTATCGATCTTGAGACATATCGTTAATTCGATATGTAATTCTTTTGACATTGTGCGTTTTGTTGATTCTTTCATTTACGTTCCCTATTGGTAAAGATATTCTATCTTATTTTTTAAAGGACTCCCATGGCATTGATTCGTATCTATTTACACCTGTGCAAAATTTTTATACATTTCTTAGCCTTTGATTCGATATTCACTTGTTACCTTACTTGATAACTCATAACCCTCTGAATTCGTTTGATATACGTTTTATTTGATCAAGTCACTCTCTGTGGGGAGCACCCGTGTTGTTTGTGAAGAAGAAAGATGGTTCATTCCGAATGTGCAAAGAAAATTGGGAATTAAATAAGTTGATTATTAAGAAATGTTATCCTCTCCCCAGGATCGACGACTTTTTCGACCATTTACTAAGTTCGCGTTATTTCCCTAAGATAGATCTTCGATCTGGTTATCATCAGCTGAGAGTGCACAAAGCAGATATTCTAAAAGACCTCATCTAGGACGCGGTATGGACACTAAGAGTTTATGGTTATGCCTTTCGGGTTGACGAATGCACCAACGGTTTTCATGGACTTAATGAACTGGGTGTGAAAGCTGTATTTAGACAAGTTTGTTATTGTGTTTATTGAAGATATCTTGATCTAGTCAAAGTCAAAGGAGGATCATGAGGTTCATCTGAAGTTAGTACAAGAGTTACTAAAAAAGGAGAAATTATTTGCCAAATTTTCCAAGTGTGAATTTTGGTTACAAGAGGTACATTTCTTAGGACACGTGGTCAACAACAATGATATTCATGTAGACCCAAGTAAGATTGAATCAGTGAAGAATTGGAAAGCCCCGAAGACACCGTCAGAATTACAGTCATTTCTGGGATTGGCTGGTTACTATCGACGTTTCATCGCGAATTTTTCTAAGATTGTTAAGCACTTTACTTCACTAACACAAAATAATCAAAAGTATAAGTGAGGCATAGATTAAGAGGAATCTTTTCAGACTTTGAAGGACAATTTATGTAATGCACCAATATTGTCGTTACCTGACGGAGCAGAAGATTTTGTAGTCTATTATGATGCGTCAAATCAAGGATTGGGATGTGTGCTCATGCAAAGAGGCAAGGTGATTGCGTACGCATTGCGGCAATTAAAGATTCACGAGAAGAACTATACCACATATGATTTAGAATTGGTGTAGTAGTCTTTGCTCTTAATATTTAGAGACATTACTTGTACGGGACGACAAGTGTTATCTATACAAATCATAAAAGTCTTCAGCATATATTCGACCAGAAGGAGTTAAATATGCATACAAAAAAGATGGATTGAACTATTTAGTGACTACGATTGTGAGATTCGCTACCATTCAAAAGAGGTGACTGTAGTGGCTGATGCGTTGAGTGGGAAGAAGAGACTGAAACCAAGATGAGTACGCGCAATGTCCAATACTATTTAGTCAAGTGTCAAGGATAAGATATTGGCTGCTCAAAGGTGAGGCGTCTAAGGAAGAGAACGCGCCAGCGGAAATGTTGCGTGTCTTGGATCAACAAATGGAAAAAAGATGAAGGTTTATACTTTGTGGATAGAATATGGATTCCTTTGATAGGTGATGTAAGGACCATAATTGTGGATGTGGCACATGCTATGGGATACTCTGTTCATCCGGGAGCGGATAAGATGTATTATGATTTATAAGAGATGTATTAGTGGCTGGGTATGAAGAAGGATATAACTACATATGTTGGTAAGTGTTTTACTTGCTCAAAGGTGAAGGCTGAACATAAGAGACCATCAGGTTTGCTTTAACAACCATAGATACCTGAGTGGAAATGGGACAAAATCACCATGGATTTTATTACTAAGTTGCCGAGGTAAAGTGGTGGATATGTGATATGTATATTTTTTATACGTAATAATATCCGAAGTATAGAAAATTCTAAAACTACCCTTGAGGATAAAGGTAGTGGGAAAAATCTTACAAAAATACTACATGTTTAACCGGTAAGTGATTACCGGGTCGTTTTCCCAAAGACTTATGAAATTGAGACCTCGTTTGTTATTTGGACAATGACTTAAATTGGTTCAAAGATGATTTGTTTTCTAAAATCCTAATAGTGAGCAAATAAAGGGACAATTAAACTTAAATACGAAAAAACAATAACGGGAATAAAGTAAACACGACAAATAAACTAGAATACTAAAATTAAACCCTAAATTCTTTTCTAAACTTTTTCTAATCCTAAATGACTATTTAAAAGTAAAAAGCTAAGGAAATTCTAAACCGAGAGTGATTAAAGCTAAAAAAATGAAGAAAACTAGAACGGGGATCGAATCCCGTTCTTTAAAAAGTGAATTTTCAAAATATTAACCCTACGGAAGTAAATTTCAACCTAAGCCTAGAGTATGATAAAAGAAAATTTTATAAAAAATAAAATTATTTTTTTGATTATTTTTCTATTTTTTATGATTTTTAAAGTTTTTAACAAAAATAAATGATTAAAAATACTAAACTTTGAGTTAAAAATCTAAGAAAAATACTAAAAATAGCTTAAGATAAACAGAATGAAGGAAAAATGTAAAAACTTAAAAAGCTAAACTAAATAAGCCGGGAAAAAGCTTTTAAGCACTCGAAGTGCTTTTCTATAACAAAACTTAAAAAGGGGGTAAAAGAATAAACTACGCACCTTAGGACGTAAAAGCCCTAAGGGCGCAGTGGTGAGGGGTGTGTCTGTTGAGTGTTATAAAAGGGAGAGACTAGGTTGAGGTCGGGGGTTCGAGTCTTGCTCACCCCCGACTTCCTTGGTTTCCCCTTTTTTTTATTTTGCAAAAACCTAAAAAAAAGCGAAGTTGTAAAACAGCTTATATATAAGTTTTTTTGTTTGGTGGGAAAACAACTTTCTAAAGCTAATCAATAAGCCATTAAATGAGCTTATAAACATGACTGAATGCACTTGGACTACTTTTTTACTTTTTTTTACAAAACTTAAAAGCTAAAAAACTAAAATAAGCTCAAAACATGACTGAATAGCTATTATTAGCACTTAACTGACTAATAAGCTAATTTAACTAGAAATAAGCAAGCCATAAGCTAAGGATTTTAAATAAGCAATTATTAGAAAACTGCATACCAAACAGGCCAAATGGCTAGCTTTGAGCTTAATTCTAAGTACTCTAATGGATCCTTATAGAAAATTGGCTTGTACTAGCTTAAACTATGACCTAAAAGCTATTTAAAACTCCTTTTAAAAAGTATTTTGAAATCTCATTAAGCTAAGAAAAAGCTAACTGAAATAGCTACTTTTGACTTTTAACTATGTTTTTGGATTTTTTAAGAAAAGATAAAATAAGCTAAAACCTAACCTAAATAAGCTATGAACTACTAAACTTTAACCCTATAAGCTAGTTTAAACAACAACTAAGCAAAAACTTAAGCTATAAGCTAGAAATCTCAAAATAAGCTCTTTGACAAAAATGTTAACCCAATCAGTCTAAGGGCAACTTTAGGCTTATTTTTTGATAGCTAAAGGATCCTTTTGGACTATTGGCTTATACTATCTTAAAACCTCTGGCAAAAAGCTACATAAAAACAACTTTTAAAAAGTATTTTGAAAACTCCTATGCATTAAACTAAAAACTTAATGAAAAAGCTGCTTATGACATTTTACCTTACTTTTGGTTTTTAAACTTAAAGTCAGAAAGTAATTTTAAGCTTAAAAACAGATGACTAAATAGGCTATTTAGACTAAAATAAGTTCAAACTAATGAATATTAGCCTAAAATCTACTAGTGCTAAAAAATCAAAAGTTAACAACTACTTTCACCATCTGAAAATTAAGATTGAAAAAGGCTATTGACTGTTTTTAACTACTGATGCAATTGACATACATTTAGTCAAAAACATAAACTAAAATTCAAAGCTAAGCTGTAAAAAGAAATTGGGAACTTACAATTGCCTTTGCTCTAAACAAGGCTTATCAAATTGCTCTTATGAGCTATCAACAAGCTCCAGCTTATCCTAGGATAAGCTGGTGAGGTCCTGGAAGCCCATCCCTTATTGGCTTCCCTTCCATAATAAGCTGTGGTATTTTGATTGTAGATTTGAATAAGATAAGCTCAACTAAGCTTTTAAGAACTTAGTTGAGTAATTAGCCAGCTTATGATTGGATTAAAGAGCTTAATGAGCTTATGTTAACAAAGGACAGCTTAATCAAACAGTTTTGAATTAAAGGAAATCATAAAGTAACAATTCATTAATAAGAAAAACAAACTTTTATTACTAATTTGAAACTGGTTACAAGCTTAAATGAAAGTTACATTAAGTAAAAACAATAAGCTAAAAACAATTTAAAAAATTACATAAGCTAATTCTATAAGCTACACTAAAACTTGGAAAAGTAAAGATAATTATGAGTGAGGGGGTGAGCTCTATTTATAAGGGCTGAGTGAAGCTTCTAGGCCCTAAAGCACGCTCGCTTTATCCTTGATCTTGGCCCTTGAATCTCTCTAATCATTGGATACCCTGCCTTCACCGTTGGATCAAAGATGTGATCACACGGATTGCCAGCGTGGCATTCCTTGTGTCAGAGGCCTTGTACTTCTTTTACATTGTTTTTAGTGCAATATTCCCCTTTTTGGTGTGTTTCTTTAAAAACCCGCGTGTCATTCCTTGAGTTATCTTGACCAATCATAACCCTTTGGTGACGTTTCGCTTGCCAGCATGTAGCATAGTACTCGAATCTTTGTTCCACGCTCTTAATTGAATTTTACCCTTTGTTTTTTATGCAGGGTAAAACAAAGATGAAGATGAATAGTAATAAAGAAATTTCCCGCGCCCTTTTCCTCTTTTTATATCGTTTGTTTAACTTGAGAGTTTGGGTGGTTAACCTCGGCTCGAGTAAAGGGTATGGGCCATGGTTTTATTAAAAGGGTTAGGCCGATTAAGGGGTTTAAGGGATTTATAGTATAAATAGTTAACGACCATTAGTTCTAAATTAGTAAAGGCCTAACGGTGTTATCTATTTAGGGTTTTTGATGAAAATGGATTTAACATTAAGGGTTATTTGGGTATTTTGAAGGTTTTGGCATTTTATGGGCTGACCAAGGGTTGACCAAGGTTAACTTTGTTAACCTTTTGCTAGAAACTTCCAGCTCTTGTGCACTCTATCCGTTCCCGTATTCGTGTTTGCCCGGTTTTGATTCTTGTGATTTTTGCAATATCCATACCTACACATCACAAATGACAAAACAAACAATATACAAGCATAATTTACATAATTATTTCATTTTAAGGCCATTTTTTGTATAGAAAGGATATGTGATTTCTTACATATCAATATGATACAATTTAGGTAATAGTTGATAGATTAACCAAGTTAGCTCATTTTATGACTATGCATGAAGACTATAAGTTGGAGAAGTTGTCAAGACTCTACAATAATGAAATAGTAGCGAGGAATGAAGTGTATGTGTCGATTATTTCCGATTGTGATGGACGATTTACGTCGCGGTTCTAGCAAACATTGAAGAAAGCCTTAGGAACGCGGTTGGATATGAGTACGGCTTATCATTCTCAAACGGATGGGCCAAGTGAACGTACCAATCAGACTTTGGAGGATATGTTGAGAGGGTGCATGATTGAATTTGGTGGCAGTTGGGATACTCATCTACCTTTAGCTGAGTTTTCCTATAATAATAGTTATCATTCGAGTATTTGATGTGCTCCATTTGAAGCGTTGTATGAAAGGGAGTGTAGGTCACCTGTTCTTTGGGCTGAAATTGGAGAAAGTCTGTTTGTTGGACCTGAGTTGGTACAAGAGACAACTGATAAAGTGGTACTGATTAAGGAAAGGCTCAAGGCGGCTAGAGATTGTCAAAAGAGCTATGATGACAATGGGCGTAAGCCATTAGAATTTGAATTTGGTGATCAAGTGTTACTAAAAGTGTCACTTTGGAAGGGCGCGGTACCTTTCGGGAAGAAGGGTAAATTAGCTCCGAGGTAGGTAGGACCATTTGAGATTTTTGAAAGGATTGGTCCTGTAGATTATCGTTTGAAATTGCCACAAGAGTTGAGTAATATATATGATACATTTCATGTGTTGAATCTGAAGAAGTGTTTAGCGGATGCAAATCTGCATGTGCCTGTAGAAGAAATTAAGGTAGACAAAACTCTTTGTTTTGTTGAAGAACCTATTGAGATTATCGATCATGAGGTTAAAAGTTTGAAGTGTAGTAGGATTCCGATAGTTAAAGTCCATTGGAACTTAAAGCAAGGTCATGAGGATTTCATGAAAACTAAGTAGCTACACTTCCTCGTTGAGTAAGCTATCGTTGGAAGTACTAATTAAAGTTGGGTACATAGGGTTACTGGCAGACTTTAGTGCACCCTTAAATGTTTTTAGGTGGTTTGGTTAAGGTTATATATTGATTAAACATGAAGTCGAGCCAATTCTTCAAAAACGTTGAGCTTTGTAACAACACATAACTTAATTTCAAGACAGTTCTTGTTTGATGAGTTGCGAGGTTAAGTTATGGATTAAGTTGTTACACAACTTAAGGTTTTTGACGAGTTTCCTCGAGGACGGGCGAGACTCATGTAGTTGGATGTTCTCTTCGTTTATAGATGATATGCTGCTATTTGTACTCTCGTATGGGTAAGAAAAAATTCTTAACAATAGAAATGATTAAATTTTGGGATAAAATTTCCCTAAGGAGGGGAGACTGTGACAACCGTGTAACGAGGTTAGTTTAACCGTTAGTGTTAACTTGCCTAGTTTTATGAGTTTGGAATTATATGCGTAAGATGAATCGGTGATATGTGTGTTATGATATATGGTATTATATATGTGTTTGATGGTAGGAAATGATTTAATCATTTCATTTCGTATGTGATGGTAATTTTTGATTTTTAGTGCGTTTGAATATTATAGCATTTGAGAAATTATTGTATCGTCTATCGTTAGTTTCGGGTTGAGATTATTTAGTAAAGTAAGGTCTCATAATTTATTTAAGTAGAGATGAATACAAATAAATTAGAGAATTAATAAGTAAGGGTAAGTGTTTTTATTTTAGGTTATGTGTATTTATTTAAAGGTAAAGTATATAATAATATATATAGTTTTTTGTAAATATATAAAATATATATAGGAGGGGGGATCACAAAAATTAAAGAAGAAAATTAAAAAAATATTTATTTTGGGCTTTGATTGGATCGGTTCAAAGAGGAGGGAAAAAGGAAGGGTAAAAGTCCAAGTTTGTTAAGGAAACTAATTTGATAATTTTTATAAAATAAAGTCAGTAACTTTCTTTTCCTCTTTTTCTCTGTGTCGACCTAACAACCTAAACCCTAGCCCCCATTGTTGATTTTTCAAGCTCTCAAGAATCAATGTTAGATCTTTTGTTTAAATCCTAAATTGGTTTAATTTTTATACTCCTAATCACACAATTATTTTAATCTTTGATTTAATTATGTAACAATTGAATTGCTGGATTAAGGTTTATAAAAGTTCTGTATTAATGAAGTAATGATCATCTAATATTGATTAGGGGATGATAATTAGCTTATGGGTGGGTTTAATTAGGCTTAATTGTGGTAAATTCGGAATTGAATTCTGGGCAGAATTTTAGGTCATCTTGTGAGAGTTATAACTCGGTCATACGAATAGATTTTCTTGATTTTCTTGAGCCTAAAATCATCTACAGAGAGTCTACTTTCCCACACAAGTGGTTTCATGAATTAAAAGTGAGTGGAGGTCAGTCAAAATAATTTTACAAGATTCTTTGTCAAATCAGAGTTTTTGGGGCAGATTCTGAGTTATGATTGTGAGGTCAAAAACCATATCAAGGCATAATTTTAATTGATGGGATTGCTACAGTAGTAAGTTTATGATGTCTATGAATTTCTGGAATCTTTGTAGATTTTTCCCAAGTGTCTAAATGGGTTTGGTCAAGTCAAACTTTTAAGTGGTCCAATCAGGCCAATTTCTAGACACTTTGTGATGTTGATTTTTTTTAAAATAGCTAGACTCAATATTATTTTTTCTTAAAATCACAGTAGTTTCAAAACTCATTGAAGATGTAGGAAATGCAGTATGGAAATATATTTGAGTCATTTAATATTTTATTAGTGATCATGAAGTGACTATAAAATTTTGCTATAATCTTCAAACTTGAATAAAAGGATTTAAGGTATTTAGAGTATAAATAAAGTATGGGAAGTATGGTAGGGTGTTTATAAGCATATTATAGACATTAGTATCCATCAATTGAAAGGTTACATGTTTAAGGCCGTGAAACCTTAATCATGCGTAACCTGTAGATTTTGTTTGTGTAGACTTTGCTTGGATATTTTGTGCGCATTCGTAAAGTTTGAGGTGAGTATTCATAACCCCTTTGTCTATGTTTTCTTGGGGTGAAAATGATACTAAATTGTGTTTTCAAATGTTTTAATAGCTTCAAATAATTGTTTTACTTGGTTTTGGACATTACTTGATATTATATGGCTTATGTGTATGCATTGTTGGATCGGAGGGGTACGCCTACCCATGATGGATCAAAGGGGTACGCCTACCCGGGATGGAACAGAGGCATACCCTTATCCCATGTTTGTGTGGTACATTCTAGGTGAGCTTGGTTGCTTATATTGCCATTACTAATCTAAGCCCGAATGTGTAATTAATTGTGTGATGATTTTAATTGATGCATTTGTGTATAATATTCTTGTATGTCCTAATGATTTTGATTCACAGCAAGAGTAAGTAATTTGTGCCAAACCTGTGAATCTCACCAACATTATTGTTGACATTTTAAAGTATCATTTTTAGGTGAGCATAGTGAAGCTAAGGATGTTAATTTGCGTGGCTAGAGAGACTTTAAGATATCTGCATTTTGGAGCCTCCTTTGCTAGAGACTTCATTTTATATTTTTGTATTTTGGTTATTTTGATTATTCATGATGTTATGTTTGGATTTATTTTCTATGTCTATGTATTGTGTGTGCGATTAACCTCAATACAAGACCCCTCTTGTGTTAGGTGTCGTCATAACACTTTGGATTTTATTTAGTTGCATTTATAGTTATTCTCTATTATTGACATCAATGTGTTGTGTCGATGCCTATCTTGTTACGCCTCGCGTTTCCTCCTTGGCAGGGTGTAACAGAGAGGGTGTTGGTTCTTTTATTTCTAACATCTCATTTGCAAGGAATCCTCCATCTCTTTCTCTCTCTAGCTTCTTCCTCTCTTTTCTTCCTTACTTGGTTTGATCCATATGATGTATAAGTGAAGATGTTATTGGGTCTTACAATTGGTATCAGTCGCCACGGGGTGATTATGTGTTGATTGTGTGCGTTTTACTTGAAAAAATCTAGCAAAAAGTGTGTTTAAAGCTTCTAAACTCGAAAATAAGGATATAAATTTTGATGTTAAAAATGTTAAAGTTTTTGTTTTTATGTTAGATATAGCTTAAACATAGTTAGTTTTGCAAAACATTTCAAGAAAAAACATTAAAAATGGTATGTTTTAGGTGTTTTTTAGTGTTTTTGGTCGTGTGTACTTTTAGGCAAAACTAGCGATTTGACCTGTTCGTCTAGCGATTTGACTAGAAATTGCAAAACTAGAGATTTGACCTAAATTGCAAAACTAGCGATTTGATTAGAAATTGCAAAACTAGCGATTTGACCTAAATTTCAAACTAGCGATTTGACCTAAATTGTTCTTCTAGCGATTTGATCAAAATTGCAAAAGTAGCGGTTTGTCATGTTCTTCTAGCAATTTGAGCTAAGTTCATCCAGAGGTTTGACATCGTTCATCCATAGGTTTGACAACATTCATCAAGAGATTTGATCAACCTTCTTTAATCAAATTCCAAACTTTAATTACAACAAAAAAAAACAAAAAAAACACTTAACACTACATCATAATCAGTCAAAACAACATCACAATTACACAACTCTCAATAATCATTGAAACGATCCGATAAATCATTTTTCACTACAATTACATCATTCATAACACATCAATCATTCATCATGATGACTCTAATCAAAACATCAAACAACAACAGTCAGATGCACAATGATATTATGGCAACAGGTTCCAGAGAATGTCCACCAATTCTTGAAACAGGAAGATATGCACAGTGGCAGTCACATTTCATGATATATATTGATACTAGACCTAACAGTAAGGAATTATGGCAATGCATCTACGATGGTCCTTATGTAATGACTGGAATCTTAGTTCCAAAAAAACCAGCAATAGCTACAGAAGAAGCAGTACCTACACACACTATCACTCATACATAAAAGAATACTACTCCTAGAAAACTTGATTACTTTGATGCTGAAGATGAAGCAATTCATTTGATCTTGACTGGAATTGGAGATGACATTTATTCCATTGTTGATGCTTGTACTACAGCGAAAGAAATATGGATAGCCATTGAAAGATTGCAGCAGGCTGAGTCACTTAACAAACAATATGTCAAGACTAATAATTTCTGGGAATTTGGTAAGTTCACTTCAAGAGACGGGGAATCCATTGAGTCGTATTACTCTAGGTTTTATAAGATGGTGAATGAAATTGTAAGGAACAAGTTGGAGGTGGCTACTATGCAAGTTAATATTCAATTTTTACATCAACTCCAGCCAGAATGGTCAAGATTTATGACAGTTGTCAAGCAGACTATAGACTTGGACAAAAAATCATATCACAAGCTCTTTGACATTCTAAAACAGTACCAAAATGAAGTCAATGAAATCTGTGTTGAAAAGTTAGCTAGGAATAAAAATCCTCTAGCATTTGTTGCTACTACACAACACTATCCAGAATACCATAATCAAGCACCAGAGCCTAACAAATCCATTGCACATTCATCAAATCAAACAACAACTTCCAAGTTACATGCTTTTACCAGACATAAAGGCAAAGAGATCGCCAAGCCATTTACACCTCCTTCTGAGTCTGCATCTGATAAAGATAGTGATCTTAAACAGGCTCAGAGAGACAAGCAGTTGCAAAAGAATTTGGCACTCATTGCAAAGTACATCAAGAACATCTACTCCAAACCTACAAACAACAACCTTATTAAACACCAAGAACAAGAACATGGATACTACTTTAAGATCTGGGAATGACATAAATACTAGGCAGTTTGTGAATTAGAGGATAGTGACAGTTGTTGGGGGTAGGGAAACAGTAGGGAATCAGGTAGTTTAGCAGCCGAGGATACAGTGTTTTAATTGCAAGGAATTTGGGCATATGGCTAAGGCATGCAGAAAACCAAAGCGGGTTAAGGAGTATGCATATCACAAAGAAAAGATGTTGCTCTACAAGCAGGCAAAAAAAGGTGTGCATTTAAGTGCAGATCAAGAGGACTGGCTAGATGACACCAATGAAGAGTCGGATGTACAAGAATTGGAAGCACATTACCTTTTCATAGCAAAGATTTCAGAGATCTCAACTGCTGAATTAGGACCTACTTTTGATGATGAGCCAATGGAAAAGGTACACACTGATAATGAATATAATGTGTTTCCAATGATGCGGAACATTCTGATCAACCTAAAAACATGAATGACATACCTTTGATGGAAACGGTTGATAGCAATATGTTGGGATTCTTGATTTGATAAGACAAAGTGAATAAAAGAATGAAACAAAAGGACTTAAATGCAAAATTCTTCAAAAGATGGAAGATTTTGAAGATCTTATAAGATCTCCTTATGAAGATAAAGATACAGAAGATAATATTATATGTTAGGAAGATATTATTTGTTCTTATCTTAATTTTTTCTTATCCTTTGTAAACCTAGATATCTCTAGTATATAAAGAGATATCAGGCATATGGTTTAGGCATCCAGAAAACATATAACTCTCCCAATGAGAGTCTAGAAAAATGTGTGGGTGTACACGTTTATTTAATAGTTAGTTAGTTAGCAGCTCCAAGGTATAGAATTAGGGCAAGGTGGAAACATTTGAGAATAAAAACCTTGTTTGATAATATACTGTTCTTTATATTCCGCTGCATATTTATATTATCTGTAAAACATATCCTAGATGAGTCTATCACGATCTTCACAATTGGTATTAGAGCCACGGGGCTCGTAATCTAGGATCTACAAGGTGTTTTGGTGTCACATCTATCAAGGAAAAGAGGTACGAATTTTCTGTCTTGGTTATCATGTCAAATCTGGTGATATTAAGGTTTTTCAGCAACCCTAATTCGATATAACAAGAAGTTTGTTCAAAATTATTATTTATTGGTTCCTAACAACAAGATGGTTGCTGATTGTGGTTCTTGGTTACATAATTCAAGAGTTTTTTGGAATTTATTCTATGAAAAGAATCATTAGCAGTTGATGAGAATGATGAATTAGTGACAGCCCAGTGACAGCTTTGTGAAACTAAAAAGTGTCGTCTGGATCGTAAACAGTGGTTATATGTTTTGTACTGCTCGTTGGTGGTTACTACTGCCATGAGACAAATTAGTGACACATTAGTGACATCTTTGTGACACTAAAAAGTGTCGTCTAGATACTTATAAAAAGTGGTTACAAGTTTTTACTGCTCGCATTGATGTTTCTACTGCCAAGTTTATTTGTTGATACTCTGGTTGGGTCAAGAAATAATGCTGTTAGGATGTCGAACAGTGCTTGTTAAAACTGCTTATGATTGTTAATACTGGCACGTATGAGTTAGTACTGCTTGGACTTCTTTGGTTTGTTCATACTGCTGTTGGTTATTGAAAATTAAGAAAAGGTTGAAGTCGTTCATGGTTATTGATAAGGAGAATACTACATTTGACATAATGATTTTCAAAGGCAGTTTGGATTATGTTTCACAGATTTGGAATTAAAATTTGTTGAGGTATTTCTACTGCTTGATATTTGTTAGACTCTGCCATTGAATGTTTAGAGTTCCAACAGCAAAGGAAAACACATGAGGGTTAGTACTGCAGGATTTGTGATAGTAACTACTAGCTTTCGTTATTGTTAATGCTTCCATTTTTTGTATTAGTACTGCATTGAAACTTTGTACGCTATCAATGGGCTTAAAAAAGGTTATACTACCAATGAAATTTAGTACTGTTTCGTTGATAATTAGTACTTATGGCAATGAAAGTATACTGCTAGCTTTGTCAGGATATCGGACAACACACAGTTTATGATCTCGTAACAACACAAACACAAAAGGAAGTTAATAAAGTTGTGGGTATTAGTACTGGCTAAGGTTTAGCAGTTACAACTGTTACTTAAACCAAGGTTGTGCTAACTCATATATTTTTATACATCCAATAGAAGAATTTACTACTGTTGGGTTGCATACCAATTGGTTTAAGGGGGAAGATACATATTGATTTTGGGTTTAAATGTGTCTTGAAACGTTAAAAAAGACTGCATTTAGATTTCTTGGATTAATTGATTACGAAGAAGATTGTTTATAACTTAATTGATGATGAAGTGGAATTACTTGGGTACGTGTTCTTATCATATCCTAAACGGCTTACAACGTTTAAAGGTAACTTGTTTGTGTTTTCAATGCTGTGATGAAGACTTGCAAAATCTAGCAATGTGTGATTTCTCTTATGGTGCTCAATGCTCACATTTGTTATCACTTTAAGGAGTTATGTTGTAGTGCTCAGTGTCTCATATAGTTGAGGATTTTGTCAAGAGATATGGGGATACTTATACTTTGGTCTACTTATACTTTGGTCTACATATGAGTTTGGAGTCACATGGATAGTACAAGATATAAGACACAAGTTTGGGTTATTTTACTTCAGTATTAAGTTTGTTATACTTAGTTTTCTTCATCAGTAATCATTGCATAGAGCCTACAGAATTGAAGATTCAAGAGATGGTTAACATATGGGTTTCAGGGGAAGCTTATTGTCAAAAATGTTTAACAATCAGGTTATGTTCATGCACCACTTGAGAGGGAGTGTTTTGTTATTACTGCTGATCTTTATTACTACTACTAGTTTAATTTTCTACTACTCAGATTCATTTTTCTTATTGTGTGTAATGGTGGGCAATTTGAGTATTAGAAGGCTGGATAAGTATTTTTAGGAATATGAATTGTAGCTATTATGATCCAAGTAGCCAATCTTCAAGAAGTTCCCCCTATTCGATATGATAAAAAGGGGAAGAAGATTACAGAGATAAGATTTGCAGCTTATTATGTGTGGTGACATGCATTACAAAGGAAAGGGGAAAGTTTTTGTTCATCAGGGAAGATGAACACAATCGTCAACTCAGGGGAAGCTTTGGCTTTATGATGAGAGTTCGACACGAATTTTGTTTGTTTTGTCATCATCCAGAACAGTGGAAGATTGTTGGGATCTTTATTTGATGAGACAAAGTGAAATAAAAGAATGAAACAAAAAGGACTTAAAACCAAAAGAAGAATTCTTTAAAAGATAGGAAGATTCTGAAGATTTCAAAAGATCTCTTAAGAAGATAAAGAACAGAACTAAATAATATAGATATAGGAAGATATTATATGTTCATACTTTTGTAATATTTCTTATGCCATTTGTGTTTAAAAACTAGATATCTCAGTTTATAAAGAGATATCATGCATATGGTTTTAGGCATCCAGAAAACATAGAACTCTCCCAATGAATTCTATAATAAAACGCAGTGAGTGTACACTTTAGTTAGTAGTTAGATTAAATAGTTAGTTAGTTTATTAGCTCCAAGGTATAGAATTGGGGCAAGGTGGAAACGTATGGAATAAAAACCTTGTTTGATAATGTACTATTCTTTATATTCCGCTGCATATTTATATTATCTGTAAAACATATCCTAGATGAGTCTATAACAATCTCCACAGAGGTATTTTATGAAACATTTCTAGCTGTTTTTAGGTAGAAAATTTGAATTCAAAATATTTATTTGAATAAAATATTTCTTTTAAATCTAAAAATGTTTTGTAAAAGTTATAAAAATGTTTGTGACATTTTTAGAAAAAAATGTGAGGTTAAGTAAAAATTCATTTGATCATGAAATGCATTAAGCATTTATTAATTCATACCTTTAAGTGATTAAATTTTCGAAATGAAATTTTACTTCTAATTACTTGTTTATGTTTAATTTTACATTTAATGATTTTACATTTTGTGATTATCAAAACGTAGAGAGGTCGAAAAATATTAATAACGTTTTAGGCATTATTTCTATCAACAGCTGATATTTTCAAATGCTCCTCTATTTCTATGAGCCGAAACAATCAACACAGCTTGTTATACCCAAAACCGTTCCTTGATCCGTCTCTTCTACAACAAAACTACTTATGAGCAGATGCACGACAAGAAGACGGGTTTATCGTTCTTCATGTCTTTGGTTCACTCTGTTATCCGACCTATGACAGTGAGGATTTGGGTAAACTAAATGCAAAGGCCGATATTAGAATTTTGTTTGGATACGCGCCCGCAAAGAAAGCTTTCAGAATCTATAATAGGAAAACCCAAAAAATTAATGGAAACTATTCGTGTGACGTTTCGATGAGCTGACAGCAATGGCTTCATTAACAATTCAGCTTCAGGACCCGTGCTTTAAGCTATGACTCCTGCAACCAACTAGGTTCAGACTTGTTCCAACCCTTATTCCACAACAACCTTGAGCCACCAAATAGAGATGAATGGATGTTTGTTCCAACCCATGTTTTCGATGAATACTTCACAATTCCTCCAACAATGCTGTTTTTTTCCAGTTCCAATTATTTGCTGCAAACCAAGATCTGTATACAAACTGGATCACCAGTGTCTATGTCTCAAATTGACCTAGATGCACTATCAAACTGTATTCCATCAACACAAGAACAAGAACATTCTCTAATTATTTCTCAAGGTTTTGAAGAATCAGCAAAAACACCACATTTTCATAATGATCCACTTCATGAATCTCTTTATGAATATTTGACTTCTCATGGATCGTCATCGAATGTGAGACCAGACCCAACACTTTCATTTTAAAACAGTTGGTAGATGTAACTAAGGATCATCCAATTAGCAAAAACCTGATTCGGTGATCCCTCTCGTTCTCCTCCACGAGAGAGCAACTAGAAACTGATGCATGTGGTGCTAATTTTGATGCCATTCTTACTTTTCCGTAGAACCTAAGAACTTCAAACAAGCAATGACCAAACCGTCATGGATCGATGTAATGCCATAAGAAATTCATGAATTTGAAAGGCTACAAGTTTGGGAATTGGTGTCGTGTCCATACAAAGTGCTTTTGATCAAACTAAAATGGATTTATAAGGTCAAGATAGACGAATTTTGGCGGTGTACTAAAAGAATAAGGCAGACTATTTTCTCAAGGATTCAGGGCAAGAGGAGTGGTATCAAATTCGAGGAATCTTTTGAACCGGTATGTAAGAATAGGGGTATCAATATCTTCACAGAAAATACATCCAACAAGAACATTAAGAATCTCCAAATGGGAACGTTAAAAAGGCTTTCTAAAGTGTAGAGCTCAATGAAGAGGTCTACATTTCTCAACCAGAATGATATTTTTATCAGGGACAAACCTATCGCTGTGTACAAGCTTAAAACCTTGCCCTCTACTGTCCTCAAACAAGCACTAAGTTGCATGGTACGCATGAAGTTAAGTTTCCTCATTTATAACATTTCTCCCAAAAGGTGCAGTGGATTGATAGTAGTATTATATACTATAAATACTTATAAAATATAATAACTTTAAAAGAGAAATTAAAAAATTAGCAAGTTACTCTTGATAAAATTTACTCTCAAAAATATATATAATATAAATCCTAATAACGGTATATAAACCGGGTAAGATATGATCACCGGGTTTTGTTATCCCAATACTAGTTGAAATTGGAAACCACGTATTAGGTTTCAGATTCAGAATTGAATTAAAACAAAGATATGATTTGATTATTTAAAGCTACAATTAAAAACAATTAAACTAATATGAAAATAAAACGCGACAAATAAACAAGTAACTAATTTTAAACCCTAAAAATTTATACAAAAATCAAACCTAAATTAGGAAAATATAAAATTTTAGGAGTAAGAAAAACATTTTTTAGCTTTTAGATAAAAGATATGATTTTTCTAAAATTTAAACTAATTAAAAACTATAAAAATAATAAAATCTAAAAAAAATAATAAAAATTAAAATAAAACCTAAAATTTCTATAAAAATTTCACCTAATTAAAGTAAAATTGTGCAGTAAATTTTCTTAAAAATAAAAGCCCAATTTTTATCTTTTTATAAAAGTTTAATTAAACTAATTAAAACCTAACCCTAATTATTAATTAAAGAATATAAAGCTAATTAAAAACTAACTTAGGGACTAATTGTGTAAAAGACTTAAGGACTAACGGGACTAAAGCATTTAACGGGCAAGTATTAACTAAGAAACAACTAAAACGGAAAAATTACAAGAATGGTCCTTGAAGACCAACCCCGACTACAACTAAAGTTTAATTATAAGCTTAAATTTTAAAAGTGCTTATCATTAAAAACTTGAAAGAGAAAAGTTATAAAGGAAGCTAGTAGGAACAAAATTAATAAAAGCTACTTGGGCTGAAAATAACAAATAAGCTCAATAAGAGCTTATTTCTAAACTGACCTCAGAAAGGAGGCCTTAAAACTCATTGGTTGTCAGAAAAATAAGCCTAAAAGACTCAAAATTAGCTCAAAATGTAAAAGGAAAGAAGTTCTAAAAAGCTTATAATATACTTAATCTATAAAGGAAAAGAAATAAAGGCTTAAACTACTTTTAAGCTACTGAAATTGATCATGAACTAAGCAAACTCAGGAATTAAGCAAAATAGCACAAAATGATTTACGCAGAAAACTGCAAAGCAAATTAGCTATTGAGTCTTCTGAAAACTAATTAAGCTACTTACAAACTGACTATTTAAGCCATAAAAACTACTACATTAAGCTAGAATTCAGATTTTAGAAACTTAAATATTAATCCTACTTGTTTTTTGGTTTTTTAAGTATAATTTGTGATTTTTTTACAGCTACATTAAGCTATAAAATATGACTAGAAAATAAGATTTAAGACTATTCTATATTAATGCTATAACAGACCTTAACCTACTTGAAATCGTAAGATCCTAAATCCTTATTCGATACATAACTAAAAATTAAGCCAAAGTAGCATACTAACTATTACAGCAGTAACTAAACTTGTAGTTGTACTGGTGCACTTTTTGGAGAATTTGGCAGCAAATTAAAGTTAAAAACTAATAAAGCAATAAATCTAAATCAATATTAAGCTTATTACCAGATATAAAATACTAAAAAGATAAGCTACTAAATCTTAACTGTTGATGGCTTAAATTTGGGACTTTGAAAATCAGCAGTATCTAACTAAGTAAGTACTGCTGGTACAATTGGCAGCTAAATTGAACTAGAAAAGTAAGCTAGAAAATACTAACTAAGATTAAATCTATAATAAGCTATAACTAGAAAACTTTAATCTACTTGAAATCTAAGTAGCACCATAAACTTACTTAAACTTAACTAAAAGTATTCTAAAAGTGGCAGTACAAACTATAACAGCAGTACTAACCTCTTGGTTAGTACTGGTGCACTTTGCACAAGTGCAACACTATAGTGCAGGTTTCTTAAGGGAAACCCTGCACTTAAATACACTCTAATAGAGTGTATAAACTAAATGCAAGCAAAATCCAAGCCTAAAGGGCTTTGGATCAAATTGACACAATAAAAACCTAAGCAACAAGCTCCCCTGGTGCTGAACACTTATAATAAGCCATTTCTTTTGAAATTTTGAATTCTAACTTATAAAAACTAAATGAAAACTAATTTTAAATGAAAACTTAGCTGACTCAAGCAAATAGCACAAGTGAAATTGACTTTTAGAGGTCAAAGTGCACTAAACCAAACACCCCTTTAAGACTATGACAGGTTTGAGAAAAGCTCTTTAAGAGAAATCTAATGAACAAGTACTGAATACCAGATAAAAACTAGCTTAAAACAAACTTAATTAACAAAACTTAACAACTAAATAAGCATTAATCTAAGATCTATACTATTTTACTATATTTTTGGTTTTTTAGAGGTTTTTAAGACAAATATATGAAAGACTAAGATCTAAACTAAGAGAACTAAAAACAGACAAACAACTATGATTATTAAGCTAAATTATACTAAAATAAGCACTAATAAGCAAATTCAATAAGCAAATAAGCAGATCTAAGTTTAGAAAGCTATAAAACTAATATTTAAAGCAAGACATTAAAAGAAAACTTACAATTCACCTCTAGCTAAACAAGAGGTACCAATTAAGGCAGCTACAAGCTCCCTAGCTTATTAATAAGCTAGGGTAAAAGTCCTTGGGATCTCTTCCAAGTTAAGATCCCCTTCCAAAAGCTCTAATCCAATAAGATCCATGATAGATTAAACTGATTTAAGGTTTAGGTAAGATTAATACTGAATTCAAATAGCTCTATTTCAGCTTATAGACTGAAAGAGCTTTAAATGAGCTTATTAGCTTATTTAGGCGGCTTAGCTTATTAAGAGAGCTTATGAAAAAGAAACTTGGAGAAATTTAGAAAAACTGAATTTCATTAATAAAACTTGCTTACAGTACTTTTAAAGGAAAATTACAAGATTAAAACATCATTAAGCTAAGAATTAAAATTTAAGCTACACTAAATTAAAAACTATTGCTTAAAAACTAGATATCGTATGTGTGAGAGGTGAGGTCCTATTTATAGGCTGCCTTGGATCCTTCTAGCCTCTTGCCTTGCTCTCCAACCTTTTTAATCCTGGCCAATCATTTCTTCAATCATTTGAGCATCAATTGTGGCCGTTTGATCAAATTGTGGACACCTGAGGATTGCCAGCATGGCATTCCTTTGATGTGACATTGTGCTTCTTTTGTGAGTGATTTAGTACAAAAAACCCATATGAATTTGTGCTTCTTTCATAGCCGCGTGCTCTATGCTTGAGTAGACCAATGATTGCTCTTGATTTGACTGAACTATCCCTGCCATTTGGTTGTAGAGCACTTGAATAGACTTCCTTGCCCATCAATTCCAAAAAACCCTTTGATTTTGACCCAAGGTAAAAACGGGGATGATGGATGAATAGTAAAAGGGTTCGCGCCCTTTTTTTTACAGTTATAAACTGTTATACTTTGAGGAGTTTGCACACTTGGTCCTTCTCTTTCTTTCCTCTCTTTTTAGTTATAAAACAGTTTGGGAATTTGCAATTTTGGCCCTTGTGTTTTATAATAAGAGGAAATGGGCTTTGTTGACTTTTATTGACCAATGTTTGACTGGGTTTGACTGAGGCTTGACTTTTCCTGGCTTCGGCTTTGAATCTTTGGCTTCTTTTTGTATTCTTCTGATTCTCGTGTCCGTGCTTGCTTGTTTTTGACTGTTTTCTTGTGATTTTTGATTTATCCGTACCTGCACACACAAAACACAAATACAAGCATATTTTTGCCATTTTTGGTCTGTTTTGGGTTTAATTGGGTTATTTTAGGTACAAACGGATATGTGTATTCTACACTTATCAAAATTCCCCAAACTAAACGATTGTGTGTCCTCACGCAATATCACATGCCTTATAACCAAATACCTCGAAAATTCCCCAAACTAAACCTTTGAAAAGTAGCAAAGATTTTTGTTGAGAGAATTAAGAGATCACAAGTTATAAAACACCCGATTTCCTTAACTAGTAGTTAGTTTAGCAGCCCAATGGATAGAAATTGGGGCAAGGTGGAAATGTTTAAGAATAAAAACCTTGTTTGATAATATACTGTTCTTTATATTCCGCTGCATATTTCTATTATCTATAAAACATATCCTAGATGAGTCTATAACGATCTTTACAATTGGTATCAGAGCCACGGGGCTCGTAATCTAGGATCTACAAGGTGTTTTGGTGTCGCATCTATCAAGGAAAAGAGGTACGAATTTTCTATCTTGGTTATCATGTCGAATCTGGTGATATTAGGGTTTTTCAACCACCCTAATTCGATATAACATAAAGTTTGTTCACAATTATTGTTTATTGGTACATAACAACAAGATGGTTGCTGATTGTGGTTCTTGGTTACATAATTCAAGAGTTTTTTGGAACTTATTCTATGAAAAGAATCATTAGCAGTTGATGAGAATGATGAATTAGTGACAGCCCAGTGACAGCTTTGTGAAACTAAAAAGTGTCGTCTGGATCGTAAACAGTGGTTATATGTTTTGTACTGCTCGTTGGTGGTTACTACTGCCATGAGACACAGTACTGCCGGTGATCGTAAATATTGGTGCTTTATTGATGCTAAAAAGTATCTCAAAAGGTATGGGAGGAAGGAGCACTTTATAATGCCAATACAAGTTAGTACTGCTCATGTTGATGTTTCTACTACCAAGGTAAAACGTTAATACTGCTAGCCTTATCTTTGAAGGTTAGTACCGCTGCTTATGATTATTAGTGCTGCTTATGTAAGTTAGTGCTGCCAGGAGACATTAATACTGCCAAGTAACTGGTTAATGCTGCCAAAGGAAGATTAGTACTGCCAGTTCATGTTAATGCTGGTATCACTAAAGGTTAATACTGCTAGTTTATACTTAGTGCTGCTAGTATGATTAATACTGCTTGTATACTTTTAATACTGCCAATAGAAGGAGTTACTACTGTTGGTTGCTACTGATTGGTTTAAGGGGAAGCTAACAGATTCAGATTCATTTAAATGGATAAAAGTCTATTATTTTTGGGATTATTTGAAACAATTGATTACGGAGAGGATTGTTTATCATTTATTTGACGGTGAAGTAGAATTACTTGGGTACGTGTTTTATCATATCTCAAATGGCTTACAACATTTGGAGGTAACTTGTTTGTGTTTTCAATGTTGTGACGAAGACTTGTCAAAATCTAGCAAAGGTGTGTGATTTTTCTTATGGTGCTCAAAGCTCACATTTGCTATCACTTGGTATGTGTCTCAAAGAAGATGATGATTTTTGTCAAGAGGTTCCTATCTACTTATATTTCATAGATTTATTTATAAGTTTAACGTCACATGGATAGTACAAGATATAAGACACAAGTTTGGGTTATTCTACTTCTACATCAAGTTGGTTATACTTAGTTTTCTTCATCAATGATCATTACATAGAGCCTACAGAATTGAATATTCAAGAGATGGTTAACATATGGGTTTCAGGGGAAGCTTATTGTTAAAATGTTTAACCATTTACATGCGTCATTGAAGTGAAGAGTTTTACTACTGCTAGTCATTATTAGTACTGCTAGTGTGAGTTTCTACTACTCAAGTTCATTTTTTCTTTTTGTGCTTAACGGTGGGTAATTTGAGGAGTTAGAAGGCTTGGATTAGAAGTGTGATATTGGTTTGTAGTGGTCAAGATCAAAGTTGCTTATATTCATATGTCCCCTATTGGATTATGACAAAAAGGGGAAGAAACAGATTTGAAGAGCAACTTATAGATCCTGTGGTGGCATAACATGTATAACTTAAGGGGAAGATCTTAAGTTAAGGGGAAGCAGTTTACAAGGAAGTTTGTTTCATTCAGGGAGATCCATGATCTCAACAAAATGGTGTTGCTGAGAGGAAAAATAGGACACTAATAGAGGCAACTAGGACTATGCTGGCAGATTCTAAATTGCCAACTACCTTTTGGGCTGAAGCAGTTAATACTGCTTGCTATGTCTAAAATAGGGTGTTAGTTATCAAGCCTCACAACAAGACCCCTAATAAACTTTTTCTAGGAAGAAAACCTGCCTTAAGCTTCATGAGACCATTTCGGTGTTCTGTTACAATCCTAAATACCTTAGACCACCTAGGTAAGTTTGATGGAAAGTCTGATGATAGATTCTTTGTAGGATACTCTATCAATAGTAAAGCATTTAGAGTATTTAACACTAGAACCAGATTTGTAGAGGAAAACCTGCACATAAATTTTCTTGAAAATAAACCAAATGTTGCAAGAACTGGACCTAACTGGATGTTTGATATTGATACTCTAACCATGTCTATGAATTATCAACCAGTTTTTTCAGGGAATCAAACTAATGGTAATGTAGGTACCAAAGAAAATATTGATGCAGGACAAGCTAGAAAGAAGACAGTTTCTGGTCCATAATATGTAATGCTACCATTTTTGACTTCTGATTCTCAAGGTCCAAAGAGCCCAAAAGATGAGGTTGCTGATGATGCTGGAAAGAAAAATGGAGTTCTAGATCTAGCAAAAGAAGGTGATAAAAATGATCAAGAGAAGGATGTTAGAGATCAAGAAGAGGCTCTCAGAAAACAATTTGAACAAGAATCTGAAAGATTGTTTTGGTCAAGGGAGGCTACTAACACTAACAACACTAACAGACTTAATACTGTTAGTTCATCAGTTAATGCTGTTAGTTCTACTTTACGTACTGTGATCCAGAAGAGAACAGTCCAAAGAAAGTAGTTTGAAGTAATGTTTGGACAAGACAAGGATGCTAATAGCAACAATACCTACAGGATGTTCACTCCTGTTAGTACTGCTGAATCCTCTTATGTACATCTTGGTGGATCAATCCCTGTTAATGTTGCCACTCTTCCTAATGCTAATCTTCCTATTGATCCTCTCATTCCTGAGTTAGAGGATACTGTTGATCTTCAGGTTACTGGAATCTTTAGTAGTGCATATGATGATGAAGATGTGGGTGCAGAGGCTGACCTCAACAACTTGGAGACAATTATAAATGTCAGTCCTATTCCTACAACCAAAATTCACAAGGATCATCCTAAAGACCAGATCATTAGAGACATAAATTCAGCTACTCAAACAAGAAGGATGACTAAGATTTCTAAAGAACATGCTATGGTCAGTTACATCAAAAATCAGAGGAGAACCAATCACAAGGATTGTTAGAACTGCTTATTTGCCTGTTTTCTCTCACAAATAAAACCCAAGAAGGTGATTCAAGCTTTAACAGATCCAAGCTGGATAGAGGCAATGCAAGATAAGTTGCTACAGTTTAGATTGCAGAAGGTTTGGAGATTAGTTGATTTACCTAAAGGCAAGCATGCCATTGGAACAAAATGGGTCTATAGAAACAAGAAAGATGAGAGAGGGATAGTAGTTAGAAACAAGGCAAGACTGGTTGGACAAGGTTACACCTAGGAAGAAGGAATTGATTATGATGAGGTTTTTGCTCCTGTTGCTAGGATTGAAGCAATCAGGTTATTTTTGGCATATGCATCATTTATGGGGTTCATTATGTACCAGATGGATGTGAAGAGTGCCTTTTTATATGGTACTATTGAAGAGGAGGTGTATGTGTGCCAACCTCCTGGTTTTGAAGATCCACAGTTCCCTGACAAGGTTTACAAGGTAGAAAAGGCTTTATATGGTCTCCATCAAGCTCCTAGAGCCTGGTATGAGACTTTGTCTACCTACTTATTACAAAATAGATTTAGAAGAGGGATCATAGATAAGACTTTGTTTATCAAGAAGGACAAAGGTGATATCCTGTTAGTGCAGGTGTACGTTGATGACATTATCTTTGGGTCAACTAAGAAGTCTTTATGTACAGAGTTTGAGGGTTTGATGCACAAGAAGTTCCAAATGAGTTCTATGGGGGAGCTCACTTTCTTCTTAGGGTTGCAGGTTATGCAGAGAGGTGATGGTATCTTCATTAGCCAAGATAAGTATGTGGCTGATATATTGAAGAAATTTGATTTCTCCTCAGTGAAAATAGCAAGCACTCCAATAGAGACTAACAAGGCATTGCTCAAGGATGAAGAAGATGAGGATGTGGATGTTCACTTATACAGATCAATGATTGGATGATTGGTGTATTTAACAGCTTCTAGGCCTGACATAATGTTTGTTGTGTGTGCTTGTGCTAGGTTCCAAGTTACTCCTAAAGTCTCACATCTTTATACAGTGAAGAGGATCTTTAGATACTTAAAAGGTCAGCCTAAATTGGGCCTTTTGTATCCTAGAGATTAACCATTTGACTTGGAAGCCTTTTCTAATAGTGATTATGCTGGAGCTAGCCTTGACATGAAATCCACAATAAGAGGTTGTCAATTTCTTGGCAAAAGGTTGATTTCCTGGCAATGTAAGAAACAGACTATAGTTGCAAATTCTACTACTGAAGCAGAGTATGTTGCTGCTGCTAATTGTTGTGGACAGGTGTTATGGATCCAAAATCAAATGCTTGATTATGGGTTCAATTGCATGAACACCAAGATTTACATTGATAATGAAAGCACCATTTGTAATGTGAAAAAATCCAGTGTTTCACTCTAAAACCAAGCACATAGAGATTAGGCACCATTTAATCAAAGATTCTTATAAGAATAAGTTGATTCAAGTGATCAAGATTTACACATACCATAATGTTGCAGATCTTCTCACAAAGGCTTTTGATGTTAGCAGGTTTAACTTTCTGATTGCTAGCATCAGATTACTTAATCTCTGAAGATGTGTTTGTTAGACTAATGATTGATATGGTATGTTAAGGAAATTGGATCCTACTTATAAGAAATTTTTAATGTATCCAAGGTTTTTACAACTGTTTTTGAATAATCAGATTACTCTTGCAGAACCTTTTAATGATATTTATGTTACACCTGTACATACTAAAAAGGTTTTCACTAATATGAAAAGACAAAATAAAGATTTTTCAAGGCGAATAACTCCATTGTTTGCATCTATGTTGGTACCTCAAGTAGTTAAGGGTGAAGGTTTAGGACAACCCTCTGAACCCCAACCACCATCTTCAACTGCTCCACCCTCTCAAGTTACTACTGTTGCATAACAACACCAAAATACTCACACACCTAGGCGAGCCAAAAGAGGTCAGGACACTGAGATTCCTCAGTCTAGTGGTCCCCCTAAGAAGGTTGGTGATGAGGCTATCTATATAAGAGAGGATGACAGAGTGGTTAGCGCTGCTTCTAGCTTAGAGGCAGAGCAGGAAAGTGGTAACATCCATAAGGCCCGACCCACAGTAACACTTAATGAACCATCTCCTCAGGGAATTGGTTCAGGTAGTGGACCCAGGCGCCAAGATACCACATTGGGGGGTGTAGATGCTCAGACTAGGCCTGAGACTGCATCTAAATAGTCTCATGACCCACCTCTCTCAGAAGTTAACACATCTGGAAGTGGAGAGGACAGTATGAAACATTAAGATGATTTGACGGATTTTGTACCACCAACACCTCATGATTCACCTCTCTTAGGAGGTCACATACCTGGAAGTGATGAGGGTAGACCTAACTCAAATGAATTGATGGCTATTTGTACTCAACTGTCAAATAGGGTTCTTTCCTTGGAACACTCAAAGACTGCTTAAGACTTGGTGATTGGTGTGTAGTTTTATATACCCAAAATATATATAAAATATAATACTTTAAAAGAGCAATTAAGAAAATTACCAAGTTACCCCTTGAAAAATTCACTCTCAAAATATATATAATATAATATAAATATAATAAACGTATATTTAACCCGGTTAAGTATGGATCACCCGGTCGATTATTCCCAGGCGACTAGTGAAATTGAAACCTCGTTTTAAACTTGGATTCTGATTTGAATGAAGCAAAGATATTTTTGATAATCTATATCTACTAAATAAAAAGCAACAATTAAAAATTTAACAATAAAAGGCAATTTAAGCAATTTAAACAAATACGGAAAACAAATAAAACGCGACTAATAAGCAAATAAACTAAAATTAACTCCTAAAAATGTAAACTAAATTTCTAAACCTAAGATAGGACAAAAGAAAATTTTAGGAAAAAGAAAAACATTTTTTTGATTATTTTTGAATTTATTATGAATTAAAAACTAATTTAATCTTAAAAAATAGCAAATTAAGTACTAAAAATTTGGAAAAATGATTTTTAAGCTTAGAAAAGTCTAAAATATTATAAAAGCAAAGAAAACTATCTTTAACTATTTTTATTTTTAAAATCCTATTTTTTAAAATTTAAAATAAAAGCTCAAAAATGAAATTTAAGATCTAAAAAGTGTAAAAATGATTTTACTAGATGTAAACCTTAAGCTATTTTTTATAAAACTAAAAATTATTTTTTTGTATTTTTCTGAAATTTTTTCTATTTTTTATGTATTTTATAAGAATTTTAACTTTCGAAAATTGATTAAAAATAAAATAATTGATGAAAAATTATGAAAAAATCAGGAAAAATCTTAAACACTAGCAGGAAAACAAGAAAAATAAGAAAGACCAAAATGCTAAACGAATAAGCCCTCAAATAAGCTTATAAGGCTACGGCTTATTTTTGAAAAGAGAAATGAAATTGTGTACTAGTATTAAATGTGGGGAAGTAACACTGGACGAGCTATTGAAGCAATTAGTTAACACGTTGGGCTTATAACTGAGAGGTCGTGAGTTCGAGTGTGGGCAACCCCTTTTTGCACCTTTTTTTTTACTTTTTCGAAAAACTAAATACTAGGACTTAAAAAGGACACTAAAATAAGCTACTTTAATAAAGAGGACATAGGCTGAAACTAAGTAATAAGCTCAAAAACAGCTTATTTATAAGCTGATTCAGTGAGTGGGGTTTTGGCCTTGGTTTCACTTAAAAGCTTGTAACAAGCTCATTTTAAGCTCAAAATGAAAAAAAGGAAAGTGTTCTAGAAAGCTTATAAGATGCTTAAGCTAAAAATGAAAAGAAAATAGAGCTTAAAATACTAAAAGTTCACTGAAAGTGATGATGAAAGTGACATACTCAGGAAATAAGCCAAAGTGCTCAAAATATTATTAAGCTAAAAAGCTTAACAAGGCAATCCAGGATCTTATCTTATGCTAGCTTATCAAACAACTAATGAACAACCAATTTCAACATTAAAATCTAGACCTATAAGCTAAAAACAAGAATTTAAAAGCTAATTTTAAAACTGCTACTGTTTTTGGCTTTTATGGGTTTTGTGATTTTGACAGCTAAATTAAACTAGGAAAATAAGCTAGAAAATGCAATTTAAGATTTAATCTATATTAAGCTATACCTAGACTATATACTACTTGAATCTAAGATCCTAAATCCTATTCTTACTTAACTAAGAACTAAGCTAAAAGTGACAGTACTAACTTCTTGTTAGTACTGGTGCACTTTGCACAAGTGCAAACCAAGAGTGCAGGTTTCTTAAGGGAAAACCTGCACCTAGACACACTCCAATTGAGTGTACAAACATAATTCAAGAGATAACCAAGCCTTAAATGGCTTGGTTTGATAATTTGCACAAGTGAAATTCTAAGAAAAATGCCCTGGTGCAGGACCTTCTAATTTAAGACATAACTCTTGATATTCTTAAAACTAACTTTTAAAAACTGATTAACAACTGTTCTTAATTCAAAACTGAAATGCCTCAAATAATTTTGAACACTCACTTTGACTTTTTGAAGTCAAAATAGCTTAAACCAAACACCCCTTACAGACTTTGACAGAAATGATTAAGCTACTAATTTTAAAATCTAACAAACAAGACTATGAAACCAGATAACTAGGAGCTTTTAACAACTAATTTAAGCAAAATTTAACTACTGAATTGAGCTAGAATGTAAGATCTAAGAATCTATTCTAATATTTTTGGTTTTTTATGAGTTTTATGACAAATATATGAAATTCAAAGATCTAAACTATCAAAAGCAAAAACAGATGAACATCTAAGATTATTAAGCTAATCTAAACACAAATAAGCACTAATAAGCAAAGAGAATAAGCTAATAAGCAATAATAAGCATATAAGCTATAACTAAGCAGTTTAAACTGAAATTAGAGAAATAGGAAAAGAGAAACTTACTTGATCCTTTAGCTAAACAAAAGGTCTCAATTAAGAGCAGCTACAAGCTCTCCTAGCTTATGAATAAGCTAGGAGTTAAGTCCTTGAGAACCCTTCCATGTTTGGTTCTCCTTCTAAAAGCTCACAAATCCAAACACTAAAGTAATTAGTCATTTTAAGCTGATTATATGTTGTATAATAATTAATGCTGGAATAATAAGCTCAATTTCAGTCTTATAGACGAAAAAGCTTATTGAGTTAGCTTATTATGTAGTAATAAGTGATTTTAAGAGGATTAAGAACTGTATTTGAAACACTTTAAGAAAACTGAAAAGAGAATTATATTGATTACTTGAAAAGATTACAATGCTTAAAGGAAAATTACAAGATTAAAGAGAAAATTAAGCAAAAAGTTGAAATTAAGCTAAAATCTATCCTAAAAGCTACGTGTGTGTGTGAGTGAGTCAGGTCCCTTTTTATAGCCTGCCTTGGATCCTTCTAGCCTCTTGAGTCTCTTTCAACTTCTTTCAATCTCTGCCATCCAATCATTTCAATCTTTTGATCAAGCTATATGGCCGTTGGATCACATTGTGGACACCTGAGGATTGCCAGCATGTCATTCTTTGATGTGACATGCTGTGCTAGTTTTGTGAGAGGGTCTAGTGCAAATCCCACACCTCTTTGTGCTTCTTCCATCGATGACGTGTGATCCATACTTGAGAGATTAGTGAGAACCCTTTGAGATTACCTTTCTAACCCTGCCATCATGTATAAGACTCCATGAATTGTCCAATTAAACCCTCAATTTCCATTTGCCCTCTATTTTCACCATGGTTAAATGTGGAAGGGATGATGAATAGTAAAAAGGATTCGCGCATTTTTTTATAACTGAAAACGGGTAAAAATGGTTTAAACTTTAGGAAGTTGGCAATATGAGTCCCTCTCTTTTCTTTTTACTCATTTTAGTTATAAAGGGACTTTGAAATATACAAGTTTGACCCTTGTGGTTTATGGACAAGGGAAGTGGGCTAAGGTTTTGGGCTTTAGGATCCGGGTATGGGGTTTTTGGGCCCATTAAGGTTTTTAAAGCCCAATAAGAGGTGAGGGGCCATTTATGGACTTTTATTGAAAGTTGAGGGGCTAAAATGGAATATTTTGGGTCTTGTTGACTTTTGTTGACCATGATTTGACTGAGGCTTGACTTTTCCGGCTTCGGCTTTGAATCTTTGGCTTCTTTTTGTACTCTTCTGATTCCCGTATCCGTGCTTGCCCGTTTTTTTGACTGTTTTCTTGTGATTTTTGACTTATCCGTACATGCACACACAAAACACAAATGCAAGCATATTTTTGCCATTTTTGGTCTATTTTGGGTTTAATTGGGTTATTTTAGGTACAAACGGATATGTGTATTTTACACCTATCAAAATTCCCCAAACTAAACGATTGTGTGTCCTCACGCAATATCACATGTCTTATAACCAAATACCTCGAAACTTCCCCAAACTAAACCTTTGAAAAGTAGCAAAGATTTTTGCTGAGAGAGATAAGAGATCACAAGTTATAAAACACCTGATTTCCCATTTTCTAAGATTTTTCTCTTTTTATGATTTTTCTTGATAATTAGCTATCTAATTACAACTTATTTGTGTTGACATAATGTATTGTCTTCATTACCTTATTGGTAACTTTGACATAATGTAGTGTCTAAAATATAACTTCATCATTCCCGATTTTTCACTTTTCCCATGCTAAGCTTAAAAATAAGATCACTGCTAATTACGAACTAAAATGCTAAGGCTACTTATAATTACAACTTGTGAATTCCTCTTCCCAACATAAATCATATATTCAGGTGTGTGTGTGTTCAAATTAATTTAAACCATTAAATCCACATATTTAGATAGATGAAATCCGACCAAGCTTTACACATGGGCCTTTTGGGCTAATATGTTAATCACTTAGCAAGATCACATCTCAAAGCAAACAAAAACCTCCTTAGTTAAGACATCGTTGGTTCACTTGTCCCATGAATGACTTTCTTCTCTAGCAATCCCACCGTCATCGGGTAGGTGCTAAGGCTTTTGACACCCCATCCGGAGAATACTAACCGAAACGTATGAACTTCCGATGAAACAGCCTTGTAGACTTTTGCAAACCTTAGTTCAAAAGAAGAATACCTTGGTTTTAGAAAATGAAACTTTTACTATTTATTTCCTAACTTGCAACATTTTTATAACTATTTACATTATTGGGCTAGGAATTGGTATCACTTTTCTTTCGACGACACATCGGCCTCGCCTCCGACAAGAGCTCGTGTACTTATTATGATACCAACCCTAAATATACATCCTCCATCCTTTCTTTCGATGTCACATCGGGAGCGAACCGACAAATGCCCATGTACTTTATTGCGATGGAGTTTGTATATTAATTATTAACACTTAAGGATTTATAACTTGCATCCTTTTTATTTACCAACTACATTAATAGATTTTTTTTTGATTAAATTTTAACTTATATGACATATTATTTTTGCAAATAGAAAAATTTCGTTTTAGGAAACCAAAGTATAAACTTGAACTAAAATTCTTATTTACCAACGATATTTGACTTCATCATTGATAAAGCTTTTTCTCTGAATATGTTGATTAGACTTTTAAGAGTAAAACTCTAATTTGTAAAAATTAAAGAGAACACGTATAATTAATCATTTTAAGAACTCCGGGGAAGAAAAACCACAAGTTATTCTTATAAGCCCTTATTTTCCAAATAAAATTTGCTTACATCCTAAATTCGTACACAACACACATCCCCCCCCCACTCTGATCTTTGCAAAAGAAATTCGCAAATACTTAGCCTATATAAAATCCAACTCGGCATATTTAAAATCTACTTGAGATTAGCACAAGTCTTCTTTTACTAATTATTTCAAGTCTAGCATGTTTAAAGTCTACATTAGACTAGCACAAACTATCATCATTAATTGTTAAGGGAGAAAGCTAGAACTCTACACGTACGATCGGGTCAAAAATTACTTCTTATTCTTACCAGCAGAAAACCTACATTTGTGTCTTATTTTTTTATATTTTTTTATATTTTTTTTATATATGACAATTAAGAACTTAAAATTTTAAAATTTTTGCTATTTTTGTGGGAATACGGGTACGTGAGAACAAAACAATCAGCAAGTAACATCAAATCGATAGATTCCCTTCCCCAAACTAAAACGAAACATTGTCCTCAATGTTTAAAGTCGGGTTTCTACGAAAATCTAAGCCGTTTATGAGGTGTGCAAAGATAAACGTTAATCGATAATGATGAAAGGATATCAGATCTCCCCAAACTAATTTCAAACAAAGGATAAGAAATTCGAGTAGAACTGGACAAATCAACCGGACACGAGAGTCTTTAGAAATTGTTAGGTTGATCCTACAAAAATCACAGCAAACAAGAAACAAACATCGAGAAATCGGAGAGAGTACAAGCCTTGCTCAACACAACATATTAGATAGAAAATAGAAAGAAAATAGAAAGGATAAGCATGGGGTGAACTCCCATGAAGCGGCTTGTTTTTGGTTACCGAGTCGCAAGCTTGACTCGATCCCTGAATTTAGTTGTCCTTAAGGAAAGTCTAGAGATCCGGGACAACCAATGGTGGTGTATCCCCTCCATAGTAGTGCTTAAGACGGTGGCAGTTGACTTTGAAACTTGAACCATCGGTATGAGACAACTTGGCAGTGCCATAAGGATAAACTTCGGTGATTGTGAAAGGACCGGACCATCGGGACTTGAGCTTTCCGAAGAAAATCTTTAATCGGGAGTTGAAAAGGAGGATTTGATCACCAACATTGAAGATTCGGTTCTTTATCTTGGAATCGTGTAGCTTCTTTGTCTTCTCCTTGTAGATTAGCGAATTATCGTAAGCTTGATCACGAAGCTCGCTAAGTTCATTGAGTTGAAGCTTTCGATGATCGCCCTCCTCCCCCCCCCGCACCCCCCCCCCACCCCTGCCCCTCTCCCCCCCCATGCCCCCGCCCACCCCCCCCCCCCCCCCCCCGCCCATCGCCCGCCCCCCCCCCCCTTCCCCGCCCGCGGTCTTTAAATCGAAGTTGGCATGCTTAAGAGCCCAATATGCCTTGTGTTCTAATTCAACTGGTAAGTGACATGCTTTTCCATAGACTAACTTGTACGGAGTGCATCCAATTGGAGTCTTGTAAGCGGTCCTAAAAGCCCATAATGCATCATCTAACTTGTCTGACCATGAGGCACGGTTTTCTCCGACCGTCCTCTCTAAAATTCTTTTGAGACCTCGATTCGTGACTTCAACTTGACCACTCATTTGAGGGTGGTAAGGAGTCGAAAGACGATGGGTGACACCATATTTAGACATAACTTTATCAAATTTGTCGTTACAAAAATGGGTCCCACGATCGCTTATGATTGCTCTAGGAGCACCGAATCGGGAGAAAAGGGATTTTAAGAACTTAACAACTACTCTAGCATCGTTGGTGGGGAGCGCTTTCGCTTCAACCCATTTGGAAAGATAATCGACGGCTACTAGAATATATTTGTTTCCTCTAGACGACGGAAAAGGTCCCATAAAATCAATTCCCTAAATATCGAAAATTTCACAAACTTGGATAGCATTTTGAGGCATCTCATCACGTTGAGAGATTTTGCCTTGTCTTTGACATGCATCACAAGATTTGACAAATTCGAAAGCATCCTTATAAATAGTAGGGGAAAAGAAACCGGCATCAAAAACCTTCTTGGCGGTAAAGTTGGCACCGTAGTGTCCCCTAGTGGGTCCACTGTGACAAGCTTCGAGAATTTCGAGAGCTTCTTTGCCATCTACACACCTTCGGATTATTTGATCCGCACAAGTCTTGAAAAGAAAAGGGTCATCCCAGAAGTAATGTTTTACATCTTTAAAGAACTTGTTTTTCTCTTGAGTCGACATTCCTTTTTTAATGAATTTCCCCGCGTGGTAGTTAGCAAAGTCGGCGAACCATGGGGTACTTTGGTCTTTAGAAGTTAACACACTTAAAGTCTCTAAAGGAAAAGTCTCGGTAATCTCTTTTGGATCAAAAACATTCTCGTAAGGGTTTTCGAGATGAGAGAGGTGATCGGCTGCATAGTTTTCAGCTCCCTTGGTATCGATAACTTTAAAATCAAATTCCTGAAGAAGTAAGACCCATCGAAGCAATCTTGCTTTGGCGTCTTTCTTGTTGAAGAGGTATTTCAAAGCGGAGTGGTCCGTGTAAACAACACTTTTGTTCATGATTAGATATGATCGAAACTTCTCGAAAGCGTAAACAACTGCAAGCATCTCTTTTTCCGTTGTTGTGTAATTTGTTTCTGCTTCAGTCATCGTCTTGCTAGCGTAATGAATTGGTCAGAAATGCTTCTCAATCCTTTGTCCTAGGACCGCACCTATTGCATAATCACTTGCATCGCACATGATTTCAAAAGGTTGGTCCCAATTTGGAGCAATGAGAATTGGAGCTTCGGTCAACTTCTTTTTCAATGTTTGAAAGGCTAGAATGCAATCTTCCGAAAAAATGAAAGGAGTGTTCTTCTCTAAGAGATGGGTCATGGGTCGAGAGATTTTGGAAAAGTCTTTGATAAATCTTCGATAGAATCCAGCATGCCCGAGAAAACTTCTGATTCCTTTAACGGTCGTTGGGTGAGGAAGCTTTGAAATTACATTCAATTCCTTTTCTAGAGATCTTATGTCCTAAAACAATGCCTTCTTTAACCATGAAATGGCTCTTTTCCCAATTTAGTGCTAATTTGGTGTCTTCACACCGTTTGAGCATTTTGTCTAAATTGGCAAGACACGAGGAAAAAGAATCTCCGAAAACTGAAAAATCGTCCATAAAGACTTCCATTGTTTTTTCTATCATGTCGTGAAAAATGGCCATCATACAACGTTGGAAAGTTCCGGGAGCATTGCACAAACCGAATGGCATACGACGGTACGCGAAAGTTCCGTATGGGCACGTGAAAGTAGTTTTCTCTTGATCTTTAGGATCAATTGGGATTTGAAAATACCCTGAAAAACCATCTAAGAAACAATAAAATTCGTTGCCGGCTAATCGCTCTAACATTTGGTCCATGAATGGTAACGGAAAATGGTCTTTACAAGTTGCTTCGTTTAACTTTCGATAGTCGATGCAAACTCTCCATCCCGTGACTAATCTTGTAGGCACCAGCTCATTTTCTTCGTTTGTGACAACGGTCATACCACCTTTTTTAGGAACACAATGGACTGGACTAACCCATGGACTATCCGAGATTGGATAAATCAATCCTGCGTCAAGAAGTTTTTCTACTTCTTTCTTGATGACGTCGTGGATTTTAGGGTTAACCCTCCTTTGATGTTGGACTGAAGGTTCGTAATCATCTTCTAAAAGGATTTTGTGAGAGCAAAACTCTGGATCTATGCCTCGGATATCAGAAAGTTTCCAAGCAATTGCTTGTTTTCGGTTTTTCAAAACATTAATGAGTGAGGTCTTTTCTTCTTGGCTCAAATCTTTTGAAATTATGACTGGAAGCTTGTTATTTTCCTCTAAGAACGCATACTCGAGATGCGGAGGTAACTCTTTAAGTTCGACTTCGGGAATTTCATCTTTTGGTTCATAAGAAGTAGCATATTCGACTGAAGACTTACAAATAATACTACCCTTAATAATGACTAGTGACTAGTGAGATTGAAACCACGTTTTAGTTCGGATCCTGATTTGAATGGAACAAAGATATTTTGGATAAGCTATTGCTATGAAACAAATAATGACAATTAAGCAAATAAACAAATTTTAAATCCTAAAAATGTAAACTAAAATTTCACTAGGTAAAGAAAAGTTGCCGAAAATTATTAAAAATAAAAGCCCTATTTTTTAT
>BQNB010040789.1:0-12500 GCA_026074375.1 Tanacetum coccineum
ATTTGATTGGCACACTCAAAAAAATGTGTGTTATGCCTATTATACCCCTAATATTTGCACACTTCATTAAGTGATAGGGGCATAAATTTCAACATACATATAATTTGAGTTTGCCAATCAATTTGTTGAGTGTGCAAATCATTACCTGATCATAAATAATGACCTATCCTTGCCATTGGTTTAGTGAACAAGATGGACTAGCAGGTGCCTGGGATCAACAAATGATGTTCTAATTCCATTGGTAAGGACTTGGACAGTGGACTACTAGTATATAAAGATCCGTTAAACAGTAAGTTAGTAAAGTCTCATTGAGCTAGAGTTTAATAAGATCACCATTATTAATCTCCTAAGATAGATTATAATCAACAAATGTTTGCTTTATGCGGATGCGTATAATTGTGACAGAATTAGCGTGTATAAGTTTTAGAAAGAAGTACTGCCTAAATCTAGGAATGATATGCCCCTCAAGATAAGTCAATCATTGCACTAATAAACAAACCTGTGTCAGTCTCTAAGACTGAAAACCCCCTATCTGTTAGAATTAGGTTTAGGATAGGTTTTGACATAGATTAGATAGATTAAAACTAACATAGATAACTAAAATCCTGGTAGACTTAGGAATTAAAGCTCTCGCTCTTAGTGATCGACACTCTACTTACCAACGAAGCTACAACTGATCGGGTACACTGCCCGTTAGTGTTGTTTTTAGGTAAAGTCGGCAAAATATAAATGTAAAACTTGATAATAAATAATACCTACGCACAACGACACATCAAGTTTTTGGCGCCGCTGCCGGGGAGTGAAGTTTTTAATTTTTATTTTTATTGGTACTTTAGTTCTAACTTTTAATTAATCTAGATTTAGCATAATTTAATTAGTGTAAAATTATTTATTTTTAAGTCTTAGTGTCGGGTCATCCATTTAACCTAAAGTTTTTATAATTTTGTTTATGTGTTTGTTTTTACTCTTCTATTTTTTTTTTTTTCATACATTGTTCTGGTCGAATAATCAATACGGTGTATTCACCAGTTGAATACGGCGTATTAACCTTTCTAAACCATTACAGCGTATTCCATTCAAAAAGTCAATACAGCATATTCAGTCAATTGAATACGGCGTATCAACTGTCTGATACATCAGCAGACTTTAATTTCTCATATTCTGTTTACGTGCTTAGTTTTTTGTATTTTCTTTCCTCGAGCATATCCTACTGATTGTTTATCCTCTATTTCAGGTAGTGCATGACAAGGAGCTCGAACAAAGATCTCATCCAACCTTTCAAAAACCCTAAACGAGTGTTTCTATCATTAAGGAAGCTCTCCAAGAGATGGAGTCTTGACTATTTGAGTTCACCAGAATTTAACTTTATTTCTAATCTTAAGGATCGTTTGAAGAAGAGGAAACAGATACAATGGGGGAACCAACTATGAAGGAATACATGACTAAGATCTGAGATGGCTATGGGTCGGGAATTGCTAGGCTTGAGATCGATGAAAAGGCCCAGTTTGAGCTAAAGGGTCAATTTATCAAAGAGCTACGTGATAACACTTTCAGTGGGCCAGATAATGAAGATGCCAATGAACATATTGAGAAAGTTCTTTAGATTGTTGATCTATTCCATATCCCTAACATAACTCAAGATCAGGTAATGCTTCGAGCTTTCCCTATGTCACTTACTGGAGCCGTGAGTCGTTGGCTAAGGAATAAACCATCTGGTTCAATTATTACTTGGGAAGCCCTGAAGAAGAAATTTTTGAGCAAATATTGTCCACCTGCCCGAACTGCCAAAAAATGGAGGAGATCAATAACTTTCAACAAGAACCTAATGAAACTCTTTACCAAGCCTGGGAAAGATTCAAAGAACTTTTGATGAGATGTCCTCAACACTACTTAACGAATATGGATGAGGTGATCTTGTTTTACAAGGGATTGGAGGTGCCTACCAGACAAATTCTTGATTCCAGAGGTGCCATACCAACTATGATAGCTGCCGATGCAAGGGTAGCCATCCAAGAGATGGCCGAATATTATCAAAAATGGCACGATGGAACGTCTACTAGGACTAGAAGTACTAAAACTTCTGATGGATTAGCTGCTATTCAAGCTCAACTTAATAACTTTGGAAGGGAAATCAAGAAAGTAAATGTAAAGGTGTATGTTGCTCAAGTAGGGTGTGAACTATGCAAAGGACCTCATTACACCAAGGATTATCCACTAAAAGAAGAAGGAAAAACACTTGAAGAAGCATATTATACTCAATTTGGTGTGCCATTCCCACAAGAAGGACAATATAGAGTAACAGCTCTAGGATTCTAACAAAGGAACAATTGAAACCCTTTGTATCAATAGCGAAGACAAACAATGGAAGAATCACTAAGCAAGTTTATGGTCGAATCTGCAAAAAGACATGAAGAAAAATCCAACTTGATCAAGGAAATTCGAGCCTTCATAGACGCTGCTATCAGAAATCAAGGAGCCTCGATCAAGGCTTTGGAAATCCAAATCGGGAAAATAAGAAAGGTACTACAAGAAAGGGGATTTGGAAATTTACCTAGCTCAATTAAAATGAACCCGAGTGATCATGTCAAGTCAATATAAACTACTGTTGAAACTTATACGACCCTGATACGCCGTATGGGACCCAGCCGATACGTCGTATCGGTCCCACAGAATAGTAAGCTAGTTTTCATGCCAAATCATGTGACTATTCCCTTTCCTAGTCATTTGTATGATGATTGCTATGATGAAGAGGAGGGATCGTAAGAACTCAAAGACTTAGATGCCTATTCAATTGGGACTACACTTCTCAACGATGCCTTGCCTACTAAGGAAAAAGACCCAGTGAGTTTCACTTTACCTTGTATTATTAATGATTTATGTTTTAATAAAGCCATAGACGACTTAGAGGCTAGCGTTATTGTTATGCCTTTCTCGACCTATACTAAACTAGGTTTAGGTGAGTTAGCTCCTACTAAGTTGATTGTTGAATTAGCTTATAAAACCGTGAAACATCCCAAAGAAATAGCAAAAAATGTTCTAGTAGGGATTGATAAATTTGTTTTCCCAGTAGACTTTATTGTTCTTGACATACCCGAGGATATCAAGACCTCTTTGATCCTAGGAAGACCATTCTTGTCTACTACTCATGCTAAAATTGATGTGTTTAAAAGGAAAATAACTTTAAGAGTAGGGAATAACAAAGTTGTGTTTAAAAGTGATAAACCTACTAGCAACATAATTAAGAGGGTCCATGTGTTAAGTTTAAGAGAAAGGATAGAACTTGATTTAGTGGTTGGGCTAATGGGAGAAGCTTTGATTTTGAATAGATCATTAGACCCTTTGTATGGAGACTATATTAAGCTAAATGATCTAAATGAACCATTAGAGCTTAGGAGAAATCAAGTTGATGATTTAGAACCCACCATTGAGGAAGGAGAGGTTGTTGATGAACCCTTTATGGATATGGTCAAAACTAGGTGTGATAATGAGATCGTTAATGGATTAGATAAGTACCCTAGTTATTGTGACTTTGATAGAAAAATCCATATCAACTGTGCTTATAATCTACATTTTTCATGCATGATAGATTACGAACATGTTAATGCTATTTCTTCCCTTTCTTGTCCATTAATGTGATGTCTAAATATTTTTATAATTCGATAATGAAAGACAAGGTTGAATACAAATGGAAAAATATAGTTGGAGCTTTTATGAACGTACCTATTTTTGTTGGAAACTTTTCTGTTGTTACAGATTTTGTAGTTGTTAAAAACATGGATTCTTATCGCGATGAAGGAATGGGTGATATCATTGTTGGAAGACCTTTTTGTAAAGATGCCTGGATCAAAGAAAGACGGTTTGATGGAATGATCACCATTTACAAGGGGAATGATAGTGTGACCTACCAAATGGCGCAATCACACCCGAGGTTTAAACACCTAACTAATACACAATGTAATAAGATGCGGCCATTGCTGAAGGTGAGTGCACAAGATGAGTTGAAAGGTATTTCAGACCCATATCAAAAGCTTAAAGGATTCTACAAAGAAGTCTTAAATTTAGGGCCAGAATACATCAAGGATGAAAAGGTTGAAGAATGGCTCACACGTAGACACGTGAGTGTACACGAGATGGAATGAAGAGTTGAAGAAAGTCTAACTTAAAGACTTCGCTGTAAACAAAAGTGCTTGCCAGGAGATAACCCGGAATGTTATTTTTCAATTTTTATCGAGTCTGTCTTCCCAGACTCTCGATACGACGTATCCAATCTTAATGGATATGGCATATTGATTGTATGGACGTTATCCAGTCTTTATTTTTCTGCATTTTAAAACATTATTGTTAGATTTGTCTATACGACGTATTCAAGAATATGATACAGCGTATTTGAGAATCTGACCCGTACCTAGATACTTTTTACAGGTCTCAATATGGCGTATCCTAGTTTTGGGATACGACGTATCGACTTCCTGTACAATTGTTTTGTTTTTGTTTTGGTTTTCTAACCATCAAATATCGAGATAGAATTGTATTTTTTCTATATCTTATACAGAACCTTACTGAATGAAAATGATGACTTTGCTGGAGTATTTATATTCTAGAATTCTGTGTGTTGTAGTCATGCTGGCATCCATACCCTCATTTACAACACATAATCTTGCTCGTAAACGCAACATGGAGGATCATACCGAGCAAATCCCAAGAGAGTTTCTTGTTCTAATTATTTTAATTTCATGTCCTTAATGTTATATTTATACAACGAGGTCGTTGCTTACTTCAAGTGAGGGGAGGAGAATTAGAACGCTTACTTGTCCATATTTTCACTATAAAATGCTTAAATTATACCTAAAATTTAAAAAAATTCAAGCATACTTTTGTGAAATTATTAGTTACATAACCCGCACACATAACCCTTGTTAGATATTATGAGAATTTAGCCTTATCCATTTCCAAATGTTTACCCAAATTCCACAAAATTATGAGTGTGCCGATGATGTTGTAGACTTTAGAACTTGGCTTGGTATATATATTCGAGACCACAATAATAAGTACTATTTTAAACAGATGGAGTGACATTTTCTAAACTGGTAAATTTCTAGGATTACACCCAAAAGCCTATACAAGTTGTGATAACTAACTACACAGGTTAGTTAACCCCGTATAAACCATTTTGTTTACTCTTGATTTTAGAGTAAGATACCCCTAGAAAAACCTGCTGAGCCATTCCATTCTTTTATTACACCAAATGTTTGTCTTGTTACACCTTTACACCTTAGCCTACCCTATTAGATTAATTCCTTAATTGGTTGCTAGTTGCTTTGTGTAAAGTATTGTATTTCCTGTGTCAGAATGCAAAATTTTCTATCTACGGTTAGGTCGGGAAAATTGCACAATGCGATGGGAATGTGAAAGTAGTGTATATTTTTAAATCTCAATTTTTCAGTGTGTTTTACTACTTTCACAAATTATTATTTTACATCCGAAGTATAGAGGAGAATGAATAAATTATCCGAATTTATTGTAATCATGAAGATAGTGAAATTACACCGAAATACATAGTGTATATAAGTTTGAAAAAAAAATCGAAAAAGGTGAAAAATATAGAAAATAAGTGATTTTGTAGAGTATTGTTGTATGATTGGTCATAATAAACCAACCATGTATTTCTTGTATAAAAGTAGTTGATATCACCACTTATGTTGTAAAGTATGTATAATATGGATGATTGGGAGTTGACCGTTACGGGAATGCCAACTTAGGTTGTTTTTGTTGATCTATGATCAAGACGTTCATGTTTATATTTCTGTGTCTTTTTCATGGGTACGGTCGGGAAAGTACTAGCAATAATACTATACCTTATTTGTTAGGACTTAATCTATTTGTTTTGTTCTTTTTATTTAACGACAATTATTTTTCCTTTCCTAATCCGTAACCTTTGGTCTTACTCGAATGAGAATGCGAGCAATCACATGTCTATTCCCTCGTTACGGCCATGTATGTGTGATTTTGTCCACCTTGTTGGTTTATTACTATTGGTGAAGGATTAGAAGATTCCTACCCTATATCACTCTTCGTCATAACCCTTGGTTTTACTCGAGTGGGGGAATGAATGCAATCATGTATGTCTATTCTATCGTTATGGATGTGTATATGTGGTTTGTCGCCTTTTCTGGAGTATTGGTATCGATAGAGATTAAAAAGAGTGATCAAACCCTTGAACCTTTTAAACCCAATTTACCTTTGTAGACTTGTCACTCCTTAGCTTTAGAGGTGGAGATGTGTATCCTTACCATGCCTATGATAGAATACTCGTCATGACTGAGCAATTGAGCGAATTAGTTACATGTTACCACATATAGTAGTTGAGTGATTTGAGTGATTTCATCTTCCTATTTTGTGAGGTGTTTGGTTATGTACTAGTAATTGAACATATAAATGCTTAAAGGAAAAATCCTTAACTACAGTTAGGATACATTTTCATAAATTTTCTAAAGTCTACTTGAGGACAAGTAGGATTCAAGTGGGGAGATATTTGATGACATTAAATAACGTTACTTTTATAGCATCATTTATCCCATGTTTCTTACCCATTTTGTATAAATTATTGCATGAATTGGTACTTAATTGCTTAAAGTTGTTATTTGTAGTAATTATGGAGTAATTGGTGAAGTTATGCTAAAAGGCACGCATTTTGGAGCTTAAACGAAGAAATATCAAGATATTGTTCTGACAACCTATTCGTCGTATCCATCAAGGAAGATACGACGTATCTGTGCCTGCACTTCACAAGATACCACAAAGAATTAAAGAGCAATACATCGTATCCAGAAGACCCAATACGCCGTATTGAAGATTATTTGAAGATTTTGGAAGATATTGAAATTGGTCCCTACTCCAAGAAACCCTCAATACGTCGTATTGATCTCAACCAATACGACGTATCGACGAATTTCCAGAGACTATAAATACAAATCCTTAAACATGAGTTTAGGGTGTGCTTGAACATATTTTCGATACACTAACTACAGAAGTTGATTTTTAGAAGGCAAGAAGAGAAAAGAAGGTCTCGCAACGCGCTTAATTACATAGGAAACACCTTGTAATCATCTATACTCTAATAATCATTCGATTTTTTGTATCATTCGTTTAACTCAGTTAGTTTACCTTGGTTGATTCGATTATCATTGTTGTATTCATTACAATGGTTATGGGAGGTATTAGCCATGTTTATGAAGATTTAAATGTTTGGTTTGTTTATCTCGATTGCTTAATTTATCGTTAATTAATGATTATGTTTATCAATTTATACTCATTTACGTGCTTAAGTATGTGACCTATCATTCAATTGGATCTAGGAATGCAAAATATTATGCTAGCTAGATGTCAAGATAGCTCTCCATATCCACAATTTATATATCTAGAATCATAGGATCACAAATAATGACCTTTCCTTGCCATTGGTTTAGTGAACAAGTTGGACTAGCAGGTGACCTGGGATCAACAAATGACATTTTGATTCCCTTGGTAAGGACTTGGACAGTGGACTACTAGTATATAAAGAGCAATTAAGCAGTAAGTTAGTAAAGTCTCATTGAGCTAGGGTTTAATAAGATCACCATTATTAATCTCCTAAGATAGATTATAATCAACAAATGCTTGCTTTATACAGATGCGTTTAATTGTGACAGAATTAGCGTGTCTAGGTTTTAGGAAGAAGTACCGCCTAAATCTAGAAATGATATGCCCTTCGAGATAAGTCAATCATTGAACTAATAAACAAACATGCGTTTTAATTGGATTATTCATGGTTAATACAGTTTCCTTAAAATTGGCTTGACCGCTCTTCTATCTTCTAATTATCTTCTTGCGTGTGTTATCATGTCTAAAGTAGGTTTAACAAACTCATTAGAATCATTGGACGGAGTTTTAACAAACTCGTCCTTCACTTCTTCTTCATCATCTCCTATATCTTCTTCATTTTCGTCTTGATCAGATTCGGAACCCGATTCATTCTCATCAGTTTCATGTTCAGAATCTGACTCATTTTCATTGTCTGATTGGGTTTTGTCATCATCACTGTCATTCTCTTGATCATTGTCTTCACCACTTGAGTCTTGATCATTGTTTCTATCATCTTCATCATTTCCCCAAGATTCAGCTTCACTTTCATATGATTCTTCTTCAGTCACATCGAGAACCCCTGTTCCTTCACTAGTAACAAAAGGTATGATCTTTACAACACCAAAACCACTTGGATGTGTCTTGTGAAAGTCCCTCATACTCTTCCTTCGAACTTCTTCAAATTGAGCATCTTTAGTTAAAGCCACTTCAGAGAGTAACTCAATTCCTTTTCCTTGAGTAACATCCAACTTTTCGTTTATAACACCCCGTATTTTAGGGTCATTTATGACGTCAAGAAATTCACTATTTATTTTTGGTATTGTACGCGTTTGCTTTTAAATCGTAATCGTTAAGTTAAATCGCGTAAGCTAAAAATTATCATTCAATATCAAACGATTAAATGTTTACATCAAACAAGTGTTAAGTAATTATTTTGAGGATAATTATTAACTTTGTTCATTTTATTTTTATTGGTTACGTAAAGTGTTTACGTTTCGCAGTAAAATACGTTTAGGCGTACTTGGAAAAACCAAAACTTTTCTACGCTTCAACAAATACCCATAATTATACCCAATACTCAAAATTTACAAAATATCATCCTAGATATACATATAAGGCCGGATGTGATAAGGATAGAACCAAAGAAAATATCTTGCAAAACACTTTCCTTGTTTTCATGGGATAACATCCATTTTAGGGGACCAAGGACTCATATCTTCCAAGTCATGACCAAGACTTTCGAAAAACTCTCATCATGTCTTTCATGCATCTAGTCTTGATTTCAACCAAGTCCTTGGAGTATATAAGCTAGAAACTAGAGATAATACACACACTCTCTCATTTCTTAAGGTGAAAACTCACAAATCCTCTCCCTTTTCTCTTCTATATGCCACAGCCCAAATCCAACACCATAAACCATCCATACAAAATTTAATTGAAACATTTCCAAGTGTTCCTAAATCATATCTAAGATAACCTAAGGTGTTTAGAAGGTTTGGTTTAAGGTTTACAAGTGTTAAACAAGAAAGGTTCATGATTAAGGTTTCATTTAAATTAGGGTTTTCTTGATATTGAAAGCTAGGGTTTGTTTGCTAAACAAGGGTTTAGATCTAGTTTTTCATCATCATACATCATATTAAGGTTATCTAAAAACCTTAATCTCTTTACATTTGTGATTTTATGTGTATATAATGGTTATATAGTTAATCACCATCTAGGAAAAATATTAACTTGTAAAATGGATTTTTAAACTTGTTTATGGTTTGGTAAACTTTTACATATGATATATGGATGTTAATATCATGTTATGATGGAAGTATAAGTACTTTACATGTGTGGTTTATATATAAAAAGTATATATAAATAAGGTACTTAAAAAGTATACTTATATAAAGTTATGGACAAATATGTATTTAGACATATGGATCTTGTGATTCTTAGACAATCTTTGGACAAATGAAGGACTAAGGACCCTAAGCATGTAAGATACATGGTACATATAGTTGTAAAGGACTTGTAACAATGTGGATAAACTAAAAAGTTTCAAAACCAAGTTAAAACATATTTTTAACAAAATAATCAAAGGGTCTGATCAAAATTCGATTTTTAACATATTTATTTTATAATTTTATAAAATACTACATGTCCCAAGAATCGTGGGCATGTACAGAACTCGAAAAATGGATTTATAACGAAGGAGATACGGCATTTACAAGTTACGCGACAATAAACGCGTTTAAAAAAGAAATTTTATACAAGTTACTGTTCATCTCAGATATGAATATTTTGAAAACATCATTAATTAGATAGAAATTTTAATTACGAAGACGTGCTAGAAAGAATCACTAAAATCGGATCTCAAACGAATAAGATACGACATTTATGGGTTTTACGTTAATTAAAGTTATAAAAATAAGTTTATAACTGTCATGAACAGTAAAAACCACTGTTCACCAGGGGATCCAAAATATGAAAATGTAATATTTTGATACATCGACTTAATACGAAAGCGTGGACGTAAGAAACATCCCAAACGGGCTTAAAACGAGAAAGTTACACACTATTTTATACTTGTGCACTATTTCCTGACATGAATAGTGTTGGTTCGTTTTTAATATAAATTTTTGCGAAACATTTTTAGAATCATTTATATAATATTTATACATGTCCTAAACTTTATAAATATTATTTTACAAAGACAATTGAATTATTTATTCGATTATACGAGTACAAACACACGGTTAATATTTATCAAATGCAATTTAAATATTATTTCACAAACTCAATTAGATGGTGATGTAGCTATATAGAATTATATATGGTAGTAGTTATTCAAAGTACTTAGTACTCATACGACCTATAATTAATTAGGTTGCATTCGGGCGTATTTGCGACGCATTTTTCACGCATTTGATTTACGTTGTTAACTCATCCACTCGAGGTGAGTTCATAGCCCCACGTTTTACATTTTATAATGATTTATAAGTTTTGGGGTGAGAACATGCTTTGTTTTATAATTGGACGCAAGTGAACATTTCATATTTAAACTGATTACGTGTTTGCCTAAGTAGCGATAACCCAATGTGCCCACTATCATGAACTGTAAATCACTTGGAGGGTGAGCGCGAATGTTATAAATAGATCTATTTGGGGGTGACGCCCCCGTTCGGGTGATTAGCTATCACTGGTGTCGAAACTACCGAGCCAACGAACGTATACCATGTCGGATTTGGGATGTTCTGGGTTAGAACATCATCATGGGCAATGTAGGCAATTTATATTGCAATTCATTTATGTCGAGCTTCAGTGTCATGAGCTTAGGGAAACGTAATTACATTTTTGTGATGTTTACATTTAATGTATTATCACGGGGGAATCTTGCGGTCCTACACTTATATAATTCACAAACCTATGAATTCACCAACATTATTGTTGACGTTTTAAAGCATGTTTTTCTCAGGAGGTCAATAAGGCACGAGGTGCAAGGGATACATTGGTGGTCGTTATTTTGGAAGTCATTTGCATTAAAGATTTGGTTGCATTACATTTTGGAGAAGCATTTGTTATGAACTAGAATCTTTGTATAATTTAACAACGAATAAGTAAAGCTTTGGGCTTTTGTATCAAACAGCAACGCGTTGGTGGGGTGTAGTAACGCCGGACAACGCCGGCCAACGCCGTTGCCGGCGTTACTACACCGAGGCCTCTAACAATAGTGATCTCTATCCACAAGCTAGATACAATATTATCCTCTGTCAAATCAAAGAAATTCTAATGTCATCAAACACAAAATCCGCTTATAAGATTATCTTGGGGTGAAATAGGTTTCTTTGAATAGGTGGCTTGAAATTGCTTATTATATACATTTCCGGTTATTACAAAAACAAATAAGCGATTTATAGAAAAGCAATCCCTAACACGCACCCAAGGTGAATGTTTTGGTGATTGTAGCTACTTGTTTAGACTATGCGGGTGTTAAAAAGCTGCAATTGCTGATAAGCATAATCACCTTAAAGATAAGTATATAAAGAAATTGCATTCGAAAAATGCAATTACACACAAACCCTTTCATAATTAATTTGTAGATACTTTATGTTGTCGATGTGTTTTTAGTGTTTCATTTAGTATTATCTTATGGGCAAACAATGCTAAAGTAACAAGTTTCTAACCATAATGTAATAATGTTTTAATTATATTTTTTGTGCATGTTCAAACTGGTTCCTGGTTTTCACCTTTTGGTTCGTCTATAGCACTGATTTCATCTGTATAACAATGTTGTACTCTTCACGTTATAAACATGGCAATCAATCAAGAGGACATATTAACTTTGTCCGTACTAAGCCAAATCAAATAAATTGCACAATTAAGTGACAATACCTACATTCGACCTAAGCACAACAACACAAAACCCCTACACTCAAGCTAAGCACATGGTGTACACTTTTTAACACCACAAAAAGGAAACTGCAACTATACGTTTGTGGTCTGCATACCTGTGGTGGGATCGACTACTTTGTTGATCCAGTGTGGTTGATTTAGTGATGTTACTCTAACAACGCGGTTCACTTGACAACTTTAAATCAAGTTTAAAACATTAGCGGTGGATTTCACGGGGGATATATTTGAATCAGGAAGCCTCTTCTCACATGTGGAGCTACGGATCTTCAACTTATTTGTGGATGAAAATTCATTGGGTAGAAGATCCCTGCTCGATAGATTTCCACCATTCGTATTTCAAAACACATTTTCTTGTATTATATAGATCAAAGAGATCATTTAGAGCTATATATTTGATTTCCTACTATATTTATAAGCTAAACTAAGTAACCTTGTTGAACAAAAGTTCTAATTTCCAAAGGAGTAAAAGACGAATACATGTA
>BQNB010040789.1:17500-47165 GCA_026074375.1 Tanacetum coccineum
TGAATAAGGTGTGCAAATCATACTTGGATAAGTTTGTGATCGTCTTTATTAACGATATATTAATTTATTCAAAGAACAAGAAGGAACACGAAGAACATCTTAAGACAATTTTGGAATTGCTTAAGAAGGAGGAATTGTATGCCAAATTTTCTAAGTGTGAATCTTGGATTCCCAAAAATATAGTTCCTCGGTCACGTGATTGATAGTCAAGGTATTCACATAGACCCCGCCAGTATTGAATCCATAAAATATTGGGCATCTCCTAAGACACCGACGGAGATTCGTCAATTGTTAGGTCTTGTCGGTTATTACCGGAAATTCATCGAAGGATTTTCGGGGATTTCCAAGTCGATGACCAAGCTTACTTAGAAAGGAGTTAAGTTCGATTGGGAGACAAGCAGGAAGCTGCTTTCTAGTTATTAAAGCAGAAGTTGTGCATTGCGCCAATTCTGGCTTTACCTGAAGGAAACAAAGATTTCGAAGTCTATTGCGATGCTTTGCATAAGGGATTGGGTGTTGTATTAATGCAAAGAGAGAAAGTAATTTATTATGCATCACGCCAATTAGAAATTCAAGAGAAAAACTATAATACTCATGATTTGGAACTGGATCGGTAATGTTTGCTCTAAAGATTTAGAGGCACTACTTGTACGGAACCAGGTGTACGGTGTTCGCTAATTACAAGAGTTTGCAACACATTCTTAATCAGAAAAAGGTTAAACATGAAGCAACGTTGTTGGTTAGAGTTGCTTAGTGATTACGGATGTGAGATTCATTATCACCCAAGGGAAAGGAAATGTTGTTGCTAGTACTTTGAGCAGGAAGGAGCGAATTAAACTATTAAGAGTTCGAACCTTAGATATGACTATTGGCTTGGATCTTCCTAAATAAATCCTGAATGCTCAGACCGAAGCACGGAACCAGAGAACATCAAGAACGAAGATGTTGGGGGTATGTTGATTGAAAATTTTAAGGATCCAGATAAACTTAGAACAGAAAAGTTGGAACCTCATGCGGATGGAACTCTATGCCTAAATAGCAGGAGTTGGTTGCCATGTTATGGTAATTTGAGGACTGTGATCATGCATGAGTCCCACAAATCCAAATACTCTATCCATCCGGGTTCTGAAAAAATGTATTGGGACATGAAAAGTCTATAGACATCGCCACCTATGTTAGAAAATGTTTTGACATGTGCTAAGGTCAAGGCTGAACACCAAAAGCCATCGAGTTTGTTGGTGCAACCCAAGAGACCTCAATGGAAGTGGGATAATATCACCATGGATTTTGTCATGAAGCTTCCTAAGTCGTCACAAGGTTGTGACACCATTTGGATGATTGTTGACCGACTTACTAAGTCTGCCATCTTAGTACCAATGAGGGAAACTAATCCCATGGAGAAACTGGCTAGAATGTACCTAAAGGAGGTTGTCATAAGGCATGGAATGCCCATTTCGATTATTTGTGATCGCGACCCTAGGTTCGCATCAAATTTCTGGAGGTCACTTCAGAAGGCTTTGGGTACTAGTCTTGATATGAGTACTGCGTACCATCCACAAACTAACGGATAAAGTGAGAGGACTATTCAAACTCTCTAGGATATGTTGCGTGCTTGTGTGATCGACTTTGGAAAGGGTTGGGCTAACCATTTAACATTGGACGAGTTTTCATATAACAATAGCTATCACACTAGCATCAAGGTTGCACCATTTAAAGCACTTTACGGTTGAAAGTGTCGTTCACCCGTGTGTTGGGCCGAGGTTAGAGAAGTTCAACTCACTGGTCCAGAAATAGTTCAAGAGACGATCGAGAAGATCATCCAGATTAAGCAAAGAATACAAGCCACACGTGATAGGAAAAAGAGTTACGCCGATTTAAAGCGTAAGCCAATGGAATTTCAAGTTAGGGATAGTGTTATGCTTAAGGTTTCGCCTTGGAAAGGGGTCGTACGTTTTGGCAAACGGGGGAAGTTAAACCCTAGGTATGTTAGACTATTTAAGGTATTGGAAAAGGTTGGAGCCGTTGCTTACAAGCTTGGGCTTCCTTAAGAGTTGGGCAAGGTTCACAATACATTTCATGTATCCACCTTGGAAAAGTGTCATGCCAACAAACCATTAGCCATTCCGTTGGATAGACTTCATATTGATGACAAGCTTCATTTTGTTAAGGAACCAGTAGTAATAATGGATCATGACATTAAACGATTGAAACAAAGTCGTATCCTAATTGTCAAGGTTCGATGGAATTCTAGGCGAGGCCTTGAGTTTACATGGGAACGCGAGAATCAATTTCGAAAGAAATATCCACATCTCTTCACAAAGACCGCACCATTGTCAAGTGCCGCTTCTTAAGCCTTGAGTACAAGGCTCATTTAACGGGGGAAGACTATAACACCCCGTGTTTTAGGGTCATTTATGACGTCAATAAATTCACTATTTATTTTTGGTATTGTACGCGTTTGCTTTTAAATCGTAATCGTTAAGTTAAATCGCGTAAGCTAAAAATTATCATTCAATGTAAACAAGCATCAAACGATTAAATGTTTACATCAAATAAGTGTTAAGTAATTATTTTGAGGATAATTATTAACTTTGTTCATTTTATTTTTATTGGTTACGTAAAGTGTTTATGTTTCGCGATAAAATACGTTTAGGCATACCCGGAACCACCAAAACTTTTCTACGCTTCAACAAATACCCACAATTATACCCAATACTCAAAATTTACAAAATATCATCCTAGATATACATATAAGGCTGGATATGATAAGGATAGAACCAAAGAAAATATCTTGCAAAACACTTTCCTTGTTTTCATGGGATAACATCCGGTTTAGGGGACCAAGGACTCATATCTTCCAAGTCTTGACCAAGACTTTCTAAAAACCCTCATCATGTCTTTCATTCATCTAGTCTTGATTTCAACCAAGTCCTTGGAGTATATAAGCTAGCAACTAGAGATAATACATATACACTCTCATTTCTTAAGGTGAAAACTCACAAATCCTCTCCCTTTTCTCTTCTATATGCCACGACCTAAATCCAACACCATAAACCATCTATACAAAATTTAATTACAACATTTCCAAGTGTTCCTATATCATATCTAAGATAACCTAAGGTGTTTAGAAGGTTTGGTTTAAGGTTTACAAGTGTTAAACAAGAAAGGTTCATGATTAAGGTATCATTGAAATTAAGGTTTTCTTGATATTGAAAGCTAGGGTTTGTTTGCTAAAAAAGGGTTTAGAACTTGTTGTTCATTATCATACATCATATTAAGGTTATCTAAAAACCTTAATCTCTTTACATTTGTGATTTTATGTGTATATAATGGTTATATAGTTAATCACCATCTAGGAAAAATATTAACTTGTAAAATGGATTTTTACACTTGTTTATGGTTTGGTAAACTTTTACATATGATATATGGATGCTAATATCATATTATGATGGAAGTATAAGTACTTTACATGTGTGGTTTATATATAAAAAGTATATATAAACAAGGTACCTAAAAAGTATACTTATATAAAGTTATGGACAAATAAGTATTTAGACATATGGATCTTGTGATTCTTGGACAATCTTTGGACAAATGAAGGACTAAGGACCCTAAGCATGTAAGATACATGGTACATATAGTTTTAAAGGACTTGTAACAAAGTGGATAAACTAGAAAGTTACAAGACCAAGTTAAAACATATTTTTAACAAAATAATCAAAGGGTCTGATCAAAATTCGATTTTTAACATATTTATTTTATTATTTTATAAAATACTACATGTCCCAAGGATCGGGGGCATGTAGAGAACTCGAAAAATGGATTTATAACGAAGGAGATACGGCATTTACATGTTACGCGACAATAAACGCGTTTATAAAAGAAATTTTATAAAATTTTTTGTTCATCTCAGATATGAATATTTTGAAAACATCATTAATTAGATAGAACTTTTAATTATGAAGACGTGCTCGAAAGAATCACTAAAATTGGATGTAAAACGAATAAGATACGACATTTACGGGTTTTACGTTAATTAAAGTTATAAAAATAAGTTTATAATTGTTATGAATAGTAAAAACCACTATTCACTAGGGGATTCAAAATATGAAAATGTAATATTTTGATACATCGACTTAATACGAAAGCGTAGACGTAAGAAACATCCCAAACGGGCTTAAAACGAGAAAGTTACACACTATTTTATACTTGTGCACTATTTCCTGACATGAATAGTGTTGGTGCGTTTTTAATATAAATTTTTGCGAAACATTTTTAGAATCATTTATATAATATTTATACATGTCCTAAACTTTATAAATTTTATTTTACAACGACAACTGAATTATTTATTCGATTATACGAGTACAAACACACGATTAATATTTATCAAATGCAATTTAAATATTAGTTCACAAACTCAATTAGATGGTGATGTAGCTATATAGAATTATATATGGTAGTAGTTATTCAAAGTATTTAGTACGCATACGATCTATAATTAATTAGGTTGTATTCGGGCGTATTTGCGACGCATTTTTCACGCATTTGATTTACGTTGTTAACTCATCCACTCGAGGTGAGTTCATAGCCCCACGTTTTACATCTTATAATGATTTATAAGTTTCAGGGTGAGAACATGCTTTGTTTTATAAGTGGACGCAAGTGAAAATTTCATATTTAAACTGATTACGTGTTTGCCTAAGTAGCGATAACCCAATGCGCCCACTATCATGAATTGTCAATCACTTAGAGGGTGAGCGCGAATGTTATAAATAGATCTATTTGGGGGTGACGCCCCCGTTCGGGTGATTAGCTATCACTGGTGTCGAGACTACCGAGCTAACGAACATATACCATGTCGGATTTGGGATGTTCTGGGTTAGAACATCATCATGGGCAACGTAGGTAATTTATATTGCAATTTATTTATGTCAAGCTTCAGTGTCATGAGATTAGGGAAATGTAATTACATTTTTGTGATGTTTACATTTAATGTATTATCACGGGGGAATCTTGTGGTCCTATACTTATATAATTCACAAACCTATAAATTCACCAACATTATTGTTGACGTTTTAAAGCATGTTTTTCTCAGGAGGTCAATAAGGCACGAGGTGCAAGGGATACATTGGTGGTCGTTATTTTGGAAGTCATTTGTATTAAAGATTTGGTTGCATTACATTTTGGAGAAACATTTGTTAGGAACTAGAATCTTTTTATAATTTAACAACGAATAAGTAAAGCTTCGGGCTTTTGTATCAAACATTTTGCTAAATCCAATGTATCAATTTTAAACAACACTTTTAAAGGTCGTTCTTATATATCTTGTGCTATTGATCTATGAAGTAACACTCCTAAACCCATATTCTGCTGCGACCCATTTTGGGGGTGTTGCATCCTTGAGGTATATCCTATATCATAACACGGGTTTGATTCTTGGATCGGGCTAGTTTTAGAGAGAGAAACACTAGAGAGAGAATGTCTAGAGAGAGAAAGTGTTTCTTTGTAAATGAATATTTGACTAACTTGTCTCTTCCAAAGTTGGAAGAGACTATATATAGTACTTACAATATACCGGGTATTTGAACCCGACTTAAAACCGAAAAACGTACTATTAACTATTAAACTACGAGCTATATAAAACAGTAAAATACACGGGGTGACCGAGTCTTTTTCTAATATCTAACAATCTCCCCCTAAGGGAGGTCACCCTGAAAATGCCAAACTTTATTACTTCCGTCATTAGCTCGTGGACATTTAATATCTTGAACGTTTGGTGTAGAGATCTTTTGATTTATCTTACACATGTCTTTGACTGTGATCTTGAGCTTTCTTGAGATCATTGCCCAAACATAATCTTACATCATCTTGTAATGGTTCGCCATCTTGTGCACTTGTGAATGAATACTTGACATCAGAGTTTGCGGAAGCTTTGACACCTTTATGAGGTCTTTCATAACATCATAACAAGTGTAGGTCGTGTCTGAGCATTAGGTTATTTACTTGACATCTCAGGAACTGGGAATTTCCATCTCCATCTCCATCTTTACGATATCCTGTAATGAAACAGTTAGCAATAAAGAGAAAATTGATTTGAAAAGACAGTCTAAGTGTTTCTTATAAAAGACTTTTGTAACACTTCGAAAGTTTTGATTGTTTGTCAAATGATGAATAACCGTCAATTCTTATACTGGAACAAGTTTGATTCACACAGAATCGCACCATTGTTTCTTTCCAGTTGACACAAGTTTGATTCTTGTAGAATCGCACAAGTCACCTACCTAGAGCTTGTTTGATGTTGGCTCTAGCAGGATTTCCATCTTCATTGTGAAAAACTATCGTTTCACTCGGATGTTCTGGCAATATCACAAGGATAATGCGTAGGACTCTTAAGATGGACTTGTTTCCACAGTGTGTGAAAGACAAGATTTCCTCCTTTGGAACAAGGTTCAAGATCAAGCTTGGCTTGTTGACATAAAGGAAGACAAGATTCTGCTACAGATTTGTCAACATGAACTGTTCATATACAAGCAAATATATATCACTGAAAGACAATGCAAGACTAATTTACACAAGGAATTATGCACACAAATACTAGGGAAGATATTGACACACTTGAGACTAGGAGAAACACATCATCATACAACACACTAACTATAGGCAATCTATTGAAAGCAAGGAAATCACTAAAGATTTCTAAGAAAACTAGACCTAAATTTATCACTAAGTGATAAGTTAAGGTTTAATTATACTTAGATTAGATTACGAGATTTGATTACTAAGATTACAAGATTAATTCTTCTAGAAAAAATATGTATAATTCGCCCTATAAAAGTGTATAATTCGCCTGTGTTAACCCAAGTGTATAATTCGCCTATACAACCATGTATAATTCGCCTATGTTAATCTACATGTATAGTTCGCCCATGTATCCGTGTATACTTCGCCTGCATTAACACTAGTGTATAATTCGCCTATGTGTGTATGCATAGTTCGCCTATGTTAACATTAGTGTATAGTTCGCCTATGTTTACACGTATAGTTCGCCTGTGTTTAAATTAGTGTATAGTTCGCCTATATGAACATGTATAGTTCACATGTGTAACACTTACACCAATATTTTACACTTTTTCAAGCATCACTATCCATCTAAACATGATCACACAACATCTAGGGAACAGTTTAACACATTCAATTCATGAATTAACCACAAAAATCATGCCTTTTGACTTATTCGACCCACATAAACACGGAAACCCAAGTTCTTCAAGATGTTAACATACTAGCATGTTTAAGAACACTCAAATACACACAAACAATCATTAAAGCAATTCTAAACCCAAACCCATGAACTTTTACAAGTTCTTAACCATTTTTCATTAGTTCGACATCAAGAATCAACCAAAACATATGAATACGTTATCCCCATTAAAAATTGTTCTAGGTACATCATCTAGATCCCTATAGGACTAAAACCCCTCAATCACTTTAACAATACATCTACTTTTTAGGGTGATGAAAGTTAGGTCAAATTTTAGGGTTTTTCGAGCATAATTCCAAGATTAGGTCTAATATGTGGAAGTTTTAACATTAAAACAAGTGTACCTTAAGATTAAAACGAAGATTAAACGAGTTCTTGAAGGTTTAAGATTCAATAATGGAGGTTTAAGGTTTTGAGTGTGTGACAAGTGTGGGAAAGACGACAAGGGGTGTTTATGTTTAAAACTATTCGGGTTTGGCATAAATGCCCCCTAAGGTTTACTAGATGTTTCACTTTCCTAATAAACTTTACCTAAGGCATAAACTAGTTTCCCAAATGGCAAAACTAATCCCTAAGGTTTAGTTATCAAGATTAGGTCTCACATTTTGCAATAATACCCTTAAAGAATTAAACACATAGCAAATAAAGCCTAATTGCGTTAAAAATAATTAACTGCCCTTTAAATATTTATCTGATATGTTTAAAATCTTTTCCGATTATCACATGATTAATTATAAAGAAGATATTTGACATTTTCTCCCCCTCAAACAATGACCCGTTTTCTATTTAAAGAGTTGTAGTCGTTATTTGAGTGGTCAAATGTCTTTTAAAATGATTTTTTCTGATGAATTTCTAAAGATGATTATATTATTTTTGAAAATCAACACCCAAGAAATAAGATTTCTTTTATTCTGACACATAAGCGCACCGACACGTACACTTATGGAATATAGGAAGCACAGGTTGTGATGCAAAGTAATCACAAGCCTTTGCATGGTCATAAAGTAGACCATGCCCGAGAATAAATTCCCATTGAGAGGTCAAGTTTTTTTTTGAAATACTTGCCTTTAAGATGATGATCGGGTTGCTATCGGAAATAATAGCAAGCCATTTTTGACATGTTTTAAACGCTTTTGAACTTCTGCTCGAACTTCATTTACAGCCTCGTATCATTATTAAATGACATTTCTAAGGCCGTAAATGTTATCGATTTTCAAAACACATGCCAGAGATACATATTTTATATTTTTCTGGTTTTTTTTTTGAAAATTTATATTAAAAGAAAATATTTTTGTGTCTTTTATGTCTTCTTATATACATATGATACATGATATACCGCGAGTAACCACCTTTACTCGTCTTCTTCCTCTGTCAGACGTTTTAGCATTTCCGAAGACATGCTTCTCATTCCTAGCTTCTCGATCAGGAAATTGAATCTTTCTCTTGGCAAGGGTTTGGTAAAGATGTTAGCCAGTTGATATTCCGTCCGAACAAAGTAGAGTTTCACTATTCCATTCTTCACCTGCTCCTTTATAAAATGGTAGCGAACATCGATGTGCTTGGCTCGTGAGTGTTGAACATTGTTGCAGCATAAAGCAATCGCACTCTTGTTGTCGCAGTACAGAGGAATCTTATTGAATTGAAAACCATAATATGTTAGTTATGAGTGCATCCATATGATTCGAGCATAACACCCAGATAAAGCAGTATATTCCGCCTTTGTACTCGAGATGGCAGTGCACTTTTGCTTCTTTGAAGACCAGCTAACAAGTTTATCACCTAAGAATTAAGCACTTCCTGATGTACTGCGTCTAGTGTCCTGACACCTCGCGTGATCTGCATCTGCATATGCTGTCAGAGACATACCGGTATCCTTCGAGTACCAGAGACCCATGTTAATGGTTCCCTTTAGGTATCAAAAGAACCGTTTAACCGCATTTAAGTGCTTTTCGGTAGGCTTTACCTGATACCGGGCACATAAGCAGACTGCATAAATAGGGTTTCTCTACTGGATGTCAGATACATGAGGGATCCAATCATTCTACGGTAAAGTGTAGCATCAACTGGTTTCCCCTGTAGATCTTCATCTAGTTTACTCTTTTCTACCATATGTGTGTCTATAGAATTACTAGATAGCATACCATATTTTTTAACAATTTCAGAAGCATATTTAGATTGGTTTATAAAGATGCCTCTAGGACTTTGAGAAATTTGTAATCCTAAAAAGAATGACATCTGCCCCATCATTGACATCTTGAACTTAGTGGTCATCTGATTAGCAAAATCATTACACATGGCAGTATTAATAGATGCAAATATTATATCATCAACATAAATTTGTACCAGTAATAAGTCATTCCCAGCTTGCCATGTGAAGAGTGTTGGATCAATTTCACCTTTAGAGAAATGTTGTGAGATTAGGAAGCTTGATAGCATGTCGTACCATGCATATGGTGCTTGTTTGAGACCGTAGAGAGCCTTTTAAGCTTTTACACATGCGATGGTTTATCCTGATCAACAAATCCTTCTGGTTGAGAAATATAGACCTCTTCTTTGAGCTCGCCATTTAAGAAAGTCGTTTTGACGTCTATTTGGTAGATCGTCATATTCTTATGAGCGGCATTTGCTATGAAGATACGGATGGCCTCTATTCTAGCAACCGGTGCAAATAATTCCTCGAAATTGATTCCCTCTTCTTACCTGAATCTTTGAGCAACTAGTCTAGCCTTATTCTTTAGTACCCCACCAAAATTCATCCGTCTTGACCTTATAAATCCATTTTAGTTTGATCAAAAACACTTTATCTGGACACGACACCAATTCCCAAACTTGTAGCCTTTCAAATTCATGAATTTCTTCTTTCATTGCATCGATCCATGACGGTTCGGTCATTGCTTGTTTAAAGTTCTTTGGTTCTACAAAAGTTAGGAAGGCATCAAAATAACACCACATGGTGTCATTTTAGAGTTGCTTTCTCGTAGAGACAGAGCAAGAAGGATTACCGATCACGTTTGCTATAGGATGATCCTTAGTCCATCTACCAAGGTGTTCAAATGGAGTGTGCGTGTGTCTCACATTCGATGATGATCCTTGAGAAGTCGAGTCTTCATGAAAAGATTCATAAAGTGGATCATCATGAAAAATTGGTGTTTTTGGTAATTCTTCAAAACCTTGAGAAATGTTTGGAGAATTTTCGTGTTCTTGTGTTGATGGAATACTTGTTGATGGAGCATCCTGGTCAATGGAAGTTGACACAGGAGAATCAGCTAAAACTACAACTCTTGGAGCAGCAGCTTCTTGAACTAGAGAAACAACAATTGATGGAGGATTGAAATATTCATCGAACATAGGTTGAAACAAGCGATCCCAATCATCTCTTAGTGGTGGAATACAAGGTTGTTGAGAAACATGGTTTGGAACGAGCCCTGAACTAGATGTAACAGGAGTCATAGAATAAAGCTCGGGTCCTGAACTGAATTGTTCAGAAGCCATTGTTGTCAGCTCAACAAATGTCACATGAATTGTTTCTATAATTTTCTGGGTTCTTTTGTTGTAGATTCTGAACGATTTCTTTGTGGGCGCGTAACCAACGAAAATACCAATGTCAGCTTTTGCATCTAATTTACCCAGGTCGTCATTGTTATTGGTAGGATAATAGAGTGCATCAAAGACATGAAAGAATGATAAATCTGGTTTCTTATCTTGCATAAGTTCATATGGAGTTTTGTTGTATCGAAGGCGGATTAATGAACGGTTTTGGGTGTAACAGGTTGTATTGATTGCTTCGGCCCATAAAAATAATAGAGCTTTAGAAAATATTAACATTGTACGAGCAGCTTATACAAGAGTTCGGTTTCGCCTTTCGACAACGTTGTTCTGCTGAGGAGTGCGGGAAACAGATGTTTGATGCGTGATGCCAACATTTTCATAAAATTCATGAACTGTCTGATTGACAAATTCGGTTCTATTATATGTTTGAACATTACAAACATTGGCATTCAAACAAACTTGAATATTTTTTATGCATTTAATGATGGCCTCAGGAGCTTCATCTTTTTTCCTCAAAAATCTGACCCAAGTAAATCGTGAGTAATCGTCAACAATCACTAAGATATACATTTTCCCATTAATACTCGCCACACGCATCGGGCTACACAGATCCATATGCAAAAGATATAGCTTCTCTTGGTTAGTGTCTTTAGCTTTGGGTTGACGGGAGAATTTCTTGCTTTTTTCTAATGCACATGCTGAACACAGATGATCTTTCTAAAATTTAAGTCTTGGAATGCCTCGTGCAAGACCGTCTTTAGCTAGCTTGTTAAGAGTATAGAAGTTGAGATGTGATAACCGACGGTGCCATAACCAGCTCTTAGTCTTTGACGTTTGGATAGAAGACAGATCAAAGATGTTTTAAGCATGTCATCAAGAGAAATTATGTACAAATTTGTGTCTCGGGATCCAAAAAGTAGATCAACACCTTCTAAATTACAAATAAAGCAAGTGTTTTTCTAAAATGCAACTTCAAGATCCGTGTCGCAAAATTGACCAACAGAAAACAAGTTATGTCTAATCCCCTTGACGTAGTATACTCTTGAGATAGTAACATTTCCCAGCTGATAGTCATCATACCCTATAATCCTTGTAATATGGTCGTTCTCGAATCTAACTGTACCCAGAAATTTACTAACAAAGTTCATGAGCTGAGAGCGGTTCCCTGTCATATGTTTCGAACATCCGGAGTCCAGATACCAGAGAACAATCTAGACAACCTGTCATGACAAGAGAAGAAGATGATGGAATATCTGTAGCATTGGATCCCCAAGTATGATTGAGTTCTGAGTTGTTAGCATTCTTAGATTCTACAATCTTAGCCATTTTACTCGAACCTACTTTTAACATTTTTGGGTTTCTTTCTATAGACTTTAAGCTCTGGTTTTTGTGTTTCAACTGAGTGGGAAGTGGTTTTCTTAGGAGGCACTATGTTAGCTGAAGTGATCCTAGTTAAAGGGCACGAGTTACCAACTATAGTGAAAGTTCTGCCTGTTGGTTTCCACTTAAGTCCTACTTCAATGAATACATGACCCGTAGGTTTCCAAATATTTTGTTTTTTATGTTTCTTAGCAGATTTAGCACGGCTATTCACATTTTCCACAAAATCAAGAAGACACATATCATGAACACCATCAAACATAGATTTCTTACAAGTAGCACAAATAAGTTCAGAATTCGCTTTTAACAGTGAATGATTAACATCAACATCATAAATAGGTTCAACAACACAATTCTTTATATTACCTTTCCTAGGTTGGGCTTCTACTTTATTCTTCATGTTCCTACTTGGTGTTTGCGAGATCCTATCATTCTTTTTATTGCCTGTAGGCTTTGATCCGTAATTACTGGTAGAACACTTCAATCATGTAAGAGACAACACAGGTGTGTTAGAATATGATGTTGTAGATGACTCTACCTGTTTAATGTTGCTTGAGGATGTGAGAAGTTTAGCAAACCTAACTTTCTTAACATTGTTTTTGGATAAGATAGCAACCTTTTTTGCACTAAGTTTAATCGCATTAGGGCATGTATCTCGAACATATACCAGTAACTCTTGAATTCGTTGGGCATGCTTACAAGCAAAGTCTAACTCTTTATCTAAAGGTTATTTTGCTTTAGCTTGTTTCACTATTTCTTGAAGAATATCAGCTTGTTCCTGAGTATACTTAAGGTAATCTATGTGAGCTTCCCTATTTTGCAATAACCTAGGAGCTAAATGTTTTAAGTCTATCTTGAACATGCCTGGAACAATAGTGTTGGCAGATGGTATTTGTGCAGCAATATCAACAATTTCTTTTCCTTTTAATTTTCGTAAATCATTTTTCAATGATGTTATCACAAAAACCTTATCTTGAATTTGAGCTTTTAAATCCTCATTTTCAGCATATTTTAAGTTCAGTTTATCAATTAAAGAGTCACTAAGTTCTTTAGTACGAACACGTGTCTTTTTGATTGAGTCAAACTGATCTTTAAAAACCTTTTTCACATGATTAATTTCTTTACAAAGACGCTCATTTTATGAAATCAATTTTGCCACACTATTTTCTAGTTCCATATTTTTTGTCTCAATTTCACAATAATCATAATTGACATTCTCTTCCTTGGACTTTTCTTTCATTGATTTTATAATTTCCTTCAACTTACAAATGGTAGTGTCTTTGTCTTGTAGCTGAGCTTTCAAATTGTTATGTTCAAAAAATTCTAGAATTTTAAGGGCATTTTGATTATTACAAGATTCATCTTTTTGAAAAATTTATTGATTAAGTTGTATTGACAATTCAAGATAAATACAATGTTTTTCAAGTTGTGAGTAACTTTTCAAAAGATCATTATGCGCATTTTGTGATTTCTAAAGCTCAACATCAAGATTGAAACACTTATCACAAGATTCATTTTGCTTTCTTTCCACATTTACAGATTTATCATTCAAAGAACATATTGAGACATGATTTGTTGTAACAGTCGATCATTTTCAAAAAGTAATTATTTCTTAGCAATTTTTAAACATTGTTTGTCAACTGAAGACCGTTGAACATCAGCATCCATTTGGTCAAAAACTGTTTGTACTTCCATTATTTCATTTAGAAGATCTTTATCAAACACATTAAAGATGTCTTTTAAAGAGTTTAGAAATGGAATAAATTCCTTGTTAAAAACAGCTTTAGTATGCTCAAACCCCCATTCACCTTATGTACGAGCATCAGTTGTAGTCCTTATCTTCACCATGTTGTCAAACCTGGCAAGGTGAAATTTAAGCTTTTTAAGGCTTTCATTCACCAAGCTTACCTTAGGAAGTTCCTTAGGAGCTTCTATTTTGACAGGTGGTGCATCAGAAGATTTACTGGTAGGATTGGACATATGCAAACAAAAAACTTGTTTAGCCAGAAATTCTTGCTGTGGAGTAAAACGTTTCCTAAAATCTTCAGATAGTCTATTTAATTTTTCATAATCAATAGGTTTATGAGTAATGTTTTGTTTAATGGCCTCTGGATCCTTTTCTTTTTCAGACATTTTTGATCGATTCTCTTCTTCCAAAATCAATGTTTCCTCATCATCAATCACAGGCATAGCAACATGTTTAGCAGAAATAAAAATACCATCATTCAAGGTTGGTTTAATCCACTGAGCTTTCTTGAGATAAAACAGGTTTTGATAACCTAGAGCTTGTTTGTGTATATTATCATAAAAAACTTGAGGCTTTGTTAACATGTGCACTGTTTGAGCAGATTGACCCATTTTAAAAATAATATTATCAAGTTCCTTTATCCTCTTTTCCAAATCAATTTCATTTTTCATATATTTATTTTCCTTTTCTTTGGATTCATTTTTGAAAACCATGAATGTTTACAATAAACATTCCTTTTCTTTTATTTGTTTAGAAAGAATTTGCTCAAGTGAGGCAACTTGTTCTTTCAGTGCAAGCTTCTCTTTAATCATATCATCCATTTGAGAATCAATCATTTTTTCACGACTGCTTAAATCAATATTAAGACGTTGTTCAAAAGTTTTGACTCGTTCTTTATATCTTTCTAGCTCAGCGGTTACTGATTCATTATTTTGTTCCTTATTAGCCTTTTTCCAATTATTTACATGATTAATCATTTGTTCTGACATTTGTTCTATCACAGATAAGATCATTGAATCTTGTTGTGCCTGCAAATTAGTATCTTGAACATTTGCCTGTTGTGTTTCTTGCAAATATTAAGAGTACGGAATGATATTTCTATCACTATGTATCTCATTATCTGTAAAATCTACAACTTGTGTTTGTTCAAAATCCTTCATTGCATGCACACTTTGATTTTCCATATCATTAAGATAGGTTTCAGAATGAGGTACCTCTAAGATAATGTCAGAACCATAGTTGGAAATGTTGGCCATGAGAACCGCTTTTTCATTTGAGATATCATCACAGTCAAAATCATAAGTATCAAGATCCTCAGTCTGAAAAGCAGCATTGTTTGGAATGATTGTCTGAACAGCTTGACTGTCTGGAACCTCTGGATCTGCAAGAAATGCGAGTTGCTCTTCATCCAAAATTTGTCCAGCTTTTTGAGCTTCAACTAACATTGCTTTTTCCTTATACCATGCTGCATTCCTTGGTCGCTTAGTCTGAGTGCATTGCCTAGCCATATGTCCTTCACCTTGACAGTTGTAGCATTTAACAACCTTTGCTTGTCCACTTGCATTGTTTCCCTCAGAACTGGTAGCATTACTCTTATAACAAGTACTAGAATAACTTTGCCCTTGTCTCCCCTGAATTTGTTGCATTGTGGCCCCGCCATCTTGAATAGTGGCTTGGTTTCTTGGATTCAAAGAAGTTCTAAGTTGATTATTGGTTGAGGGGAACCTTGGGAAGCTACAACTGTTAGAAAAGCCATTGCCTTGTTGAGACAAGCAATTGGATCATCTCTTGGAGAAAATACCAGAACAACAAAACCTGAGTCCACAAGAGGTGACTCAGTCATCAGTTGTGTAGAAACTTGAGGTGATTAATAAGCAATTTGTGGAACAGATGAGGTTTGATGATTCATTTAAGACTGATATAGATATGATGGTGGAATGGATGAATGATTGAATTGAGGTTGTGATAGATAAGTAGATGAATAATGTTGAGTGTGATGAATTGATCCATATTGAGATGGTAGAAACTGTTTTTGAAGCCGAGGAATGTTGTATGAAGACTGATAAGTGTTGAAGTGAGGTGGTGTCATCTGCTGATTTGCAACAAATGCAAGTGGATCTTGATTGTGTTCACGCAGAAGACGGACTTCATTTGCATGGAGTTCGTGTTGTTTAAGATATGCATGAAGCTGATCAAAGTTGGTAGTATGCAAATCTTTTACAAGCTTGACATTAGTCACAAACTTACTTCATTCAGGTGGAAGACTGTTTAAGAACTTGGTATTAACTTAAAATTGCTCCATTTTCATGTTGTAGATGTTCATGTCATTAATTAGCTGAGTGAATCTCAAGTAATACTTATGAAGTGATTCCCCCTTTATGTGAGTAAACTTATCAAATGCATCATACAGTTTACACTCTCTTTCCTACTTAGTCAAAGAGGTACCTTGCATCAGTAATTGAACTCTCTCCCATAATTCCTTGGCAAATCTGTGATGATTCACAAGTGAATAGATATCAGCTGGTAGACCTTGAAGAATGATATTGGTTGCCTTCGTATCACAATCAGCTTGAATTTTCTCAGCAGCAGATAATTCAGCATATTTCTTTGTTCTGGTTACCCCATTCTTTTCAATAGTAGGCCAAATGAGTGGACCGTTTTCAACTGATTCAAGTATCATTCTTCCGTGCTCTCTCTTTTCCATGTATAATTCCATTCTATTTTTCTAAGAATCATACATGTCCTTGTCCAACATAGGTGGACGATTGTCAGCACTAGAGAGTATCATTTACTCGACAAGAGTATTCTTTTGTCCAAGTGGAATAATTGAATCCATTTTAATGTGATAAGATAAAAGATGATCGTACAATGATTGGAGGTTGTTGTGTTAAAGTAAGGTTTGATTAATGAAATTGAGTCTTTGGAATACACGGGATTTTACAGTTCTTGATAAAACCAGGAAATCAAGTTTTTACGGCATTTTAGAACAACCGTATAATTCATCTAATGAAAGTATATAGTTCTCCCAAGTAAAGCGTATAAGTCACCTAAGCAAATGATGTATAAATCGCCTAAAGATGATGTATAAATCGCCTTTAGAGATGATGTATAAATCGCCTGAAATAAAGATGTAAAATCGCCTGAAGAAATGAACACGTATAAATCGCCTGAGCAAACAACGCGTATACTTCGCCTATAGGGAAAACGTATAAATCGCCTGTGTAATAGACACGTATAAATCACATGAGCAAACAACACGTATACTTCGCCTGTAGGGAAAACATATAAATCGCCTGAACAAACAACACATATACTTTTCCTGTAGGGAAAACGTATAAATCGCCTGAACAAACAACACGTATACTTCACTTGTAGGGAAAATGTATAAATCGCCTGAACAAACAACACGTATACTTCGCCTGTAGGGAAAACGTATAAATTGCCTGAACAAACAACACGTATACTTCGCCTGTAGGGAAAACGTATAAATCGCCTGAAGAGAAAACATGTATAACTCGCCTACACGTATAATTCGCCCAATACACTTCGAAACTCAAAAACCAAAAATCTTAAAAAACTATTTTTTTGACGTTTTTACCCGATTTTTCTTGTACTTCTTACCTATCTAAGACTATTAGAACATTAAAAACACAACCTTTAACGTTTTTGACACAAAAATTTGAAATCAACCTTTAACGTTGTTGTACTTGTAGCCTAAATTAAGATAAATAAAGAAGAAAGTTTAAAGCTTTATGGTTTTTATACCCTCAAAAAGTGAAAACTTTTTGAAAGGTTCAAACCAAGAACACGAACAAAACGAGTAGAAAAAGCGCACACAACACCTTCACAAATACCCCATGGCTCTTGATACCAATTGTAGAATATCTTAACACATATGGATGATGGATTCGTTTAGATTATTAGAGAGAGAAAGAGGTGGTTGGATGAACACTTAGAGAGAGAAACAAAGAAAGAACATTAGATTAACTATGTGTGAAAATGAACAACCAACACCCTCTCCATGTGTGGATAGGGTATAAATACATCAAGCTATAACCGGCCATAGGCTTAGTCATGGGCTTTCCATGTGTCTTTGGCCCGGTTAGCTTACTAATGTTACATATGATTAATCTACGAGCTACGACTATCTATATTGGAAGTGACCGATACTTTTCGTATTCCTAACAAAATAAGTCTTGAAAAGTACAGTCAGATAGCAGGAAGATACCACACAACAAATCAAGTAATAGCCCCAAAATCAAGCACCTGAAAACATGCTTGAAACTGGCAACATAAAGCTGGTGAATTTGCAGGTTTAGATATATCATAAGTATGGAACACAATATTTAAAGCGCATGACTATTGTAACACATACAACAATCATAAAAGTATTTACGTTGCGCTAAGCTCATGACACCGAGGCTACGACAGTTTGTATGTCAGTCATATTCAAACATAGTAAGATAATAAGTGCCCAAGGAAATGTTCAACCCAAAACATTTAAATTCTGACATGGTATACATTCGTTCGTTCGTATCTCGAACTAGTAAGTGCTACTTACCCGAATGGGGATGTCTATCCTAAATAGATCTATTTATAACACTCGCGCCTACACAAGGTAATTAACGATTCATGATAGTAGGGCATAGTAGGTTATCGCTACATAGGCAACACGTAAACAAGTATAAGTAATCCAAGAAAATTTGTGTCCAAGGTTTAAAAAAACAGGCAAAGCTTTCACCACAAAAGTATTAATGTAAAACGGTAAAACGCGGGGATATGAACTCACCTTAATTGGTGAAGTGAAGTAGAGTAGTGGAAAGCTAAAAGAATGATTACACGGTAGCACGAAGGTACATGGTCACCACCTAAATAATAAAGGTTTCGATTTAGGAATAATATCATGGTAAAGTAGAATAATACATAAGGGCGTTTTCAAAAGTATTGGTATTATTGTTTCGTAAATAAATGTAGCATTTTAGTTTATGTTGTGGTTAAAACGATTTGAATAAATAAAAATACCTCAAAATACTAAGTATATATATCACATAAAAATAATAAATAAAAACGAATATATTTCGGCAACGCACTCGGTTTCCCCATATTAAATGATCTAAGATATTCTTATATAAAAGTTTTCACGTTTATAAATCACGTATTGATTAGTAGATATTTTATATTTTATGAAATATAATATTCGTCTTTTAGTCGGGTTTTGATAAAATAAATTTTCTAAATATTTTCTAAGTGTATAGTTTTTATGAAATTTCAGCATGACCCGTTCGTTTATATACGTTTTCCAAAGTCATAGACTTTATTTAATATCACTCTCTAACAATACTCACTTTCTCGACAAACTCCAAAATACCACTTTCACTTATGACAATAAGCTATAAATTCAAAAATAGGTATTAAGCCCTTATATATAAGCCGAATATTTAATGGGCCCTTATTGGGCTTTTCAGCCCAATAAGCCCAAACGAATATATTAAACTTAACAAGCTCGAAAATAGTCCGATAAGCCAAAAGGTAAACGAATAAGCTCTAAAAATAAGCCATCAAGATAAGCTAAGCCGTGAGCTTATTGATTAAGCCCACGGTTTGGGCTTGGGTTTTGGGTTGTGGCCCCTTTTAGCCTGAGCAACTCTTTTGGGTTTATTTGTTAAGTCCAATAAGCTCAAATCTCAATTCGCATCAAAATAAGCTCAAAGATAAGAAATAAGCCCTTAGCTTATAGAATAAGCTACTAAAAAAATATATGCCATTTAATAAGCTGAAAACCCAAAAGTTAAAAATGGGTTTCCTTTGAATCCTTGTTGGGCCGAGAGCCTCATAAGCTCTAATAAGCCCATTCGGGCTTAAAAATAAGTCGAATAATCAATAAGCCCAATGATAAAATATTTTTATTTTATAAAAATAACCACAACAAATTAACAACACATCCTTTATATCTTATTTATTTTTAGTCGAACCATTTATAAATCCTTTTTAGAGCTTTTGTAAAATCTTAAACCTTGATTTTTTTTAAATAGTTGTACAACCCTTATTTATGCATTAAGAGGATGACAAAAGTACTAATCTTTTTTAAAGAAAGATTACTCACCAACGAAAGGTTCTTAAGAAAGGATTGGAGATCAAAGCAACAACCCGAACGTTGTTAGAATACCCAATAACTATAAAGATCAACCCAAAACACTCTTTATCTTCAAGAATCTTGATCAAAATTTGAAAATGAAATATTTAGAGGGGTGTTTGTTGTTCGTCGAATATGGCAGAGGAGAGGGAGGAGAGAAATCAACTTTGTGTATGTTTTTGCTAATGAGGAGTGTGTGAAAAATGAATGCATGAACCTAGCCTTTAAACACAAAATATCAAAGCAATCCCAGGTTTAAAAAAATATCAAGGAGACAAAAAGGACTAGGAATGTTGGTTGGTGTTGGGGGATTTCGAACGCAAGGCAAAGGGAGGGGGAGACAAGCTTCAAAATTTCCACTACCCTTTTATTAGTTTCATTTCCATCTTGCACATATAGATATTTACTAAACGATAATTTTCCACAAATGAAAACGTAAACCTTGATAACGAAACTTTTATTTATTTATTTATTTATTTTCAAACGCGATCACGAAAATAAAAACACAACTAAGGTCATAAGTCAATATGCGTCCAAAGGACGTTTTCAAATATGCGCGGGGAAGCTTCCCGGTTAAACGTAATTTACACAAAATTATTTAAAAGTCAAAGTAGAATACGGGAAAGTCAACGGATACCTATGGGACATTTTCACGGGTGTTACAGGTTCGTCGTAGACCAACTGGTGTTGTCATCAGAGACACTCCACATGTCTCAAAGAAGAAATCACTGAACCAGACTCAGAAGCTTAAAGGCATTCAAGTCATGCTTGGAAAAGAACAATTAGCTGCTGATACAAAGAAAGCAATCAAAGCCAACAAGGAAGCTCATAGAATACAACAACAGTCCGCAGGCTCAAGTGAAGGGGATGGTATTACACCAGAGGTTCCTGATGAGCCAAAGGGAAATTCTCTAGCTAAAGTTGGTGCTGAGATTGATTGGGGTCTGAAGATGAAAGTGCTTAGTCTGATGATGAACATGCAAATAAAGGATAAATTGAAAGGCTCTCCACTAATGATGAAGAAAAGGTTAAAGATTATGATGAAGATGACATGGATGAAGATGATGATGATAGGAGTATTGATATAGAAGAAACTAATGATGATGAAAGAACTAATTCAGACAATGATGATCAAGTGATGAATGATGCAGAGAGAGCAGAAGAGGAAAAAGATGCTGTTAAAGAGGTAACAAGAGATGAACAAGGTGTGGATGATCAAGCTGAGGATGATCAAGTAGGGGCTCTTATCAAGGTGACACACAAAGAGAAGCCTGAATTTCTACTGTCAATCTCCACCCAGTCTTTGTCTTCCAACTATGGTAATCAATTCTGTAATGATTCCTCGGATATTTCTCTCATTGGCGCCATTCAAGAACATGCAGATACATAAATCAACTCTTTGTTGGATGTTCAAATCCAACAAGAAATTCCCACTGTTCCATCTGCTCCATTACTTGATGTTCTGGTGTCTGTAATTCCTGAACAACCTACACCACCAACTCCAACACCACTTCCAACACCACTAATCATAAGTGAAGCTCCACATATAACAACCATAGTACCTGATCCTCTTCCAGCAGTTATTCAAAGATTGGATGATCTTGAAAGAAAATTTGATGCTTAGGCCAAGGTTGATCATTCTGAGGCTATTGAAGCCTTAGTACACGCTAATGTTATCAACGAGGTCAAGAATCAATTACCCAAAGCTGTCAAAGACCTTGTTGAATTAAGAATGGAAAGCACGGTCCAAAATGTGCTCCAAAAGGATAAAGTCAGTCTCCAGCAGCTTGATTTATAGAAAGATGTGTCTGATATTCGTAAGATCAAGCTAGAGAATGCATCCAAGAAAAAGTGGCCAAAGCACTCGACAACACCGTTTGATCAAATAGCAAGGAATGAATACAAATAGAATGATATCCTGTTCCAAATGATGACATCGAAGTCATACGTAAAACATTTGGCTCATAAAGCATTGTATGATGCTCTTATACAATCATTATTTATGGATGAAGATGACATGGATAGAGGTATTGTTGAACCTCTTACCTAGACAAAGAGACTGCATGATGATCAAGATGAAGACCCTTCTGCTGGATTAACCCAAGGGAAGACGACTAAAAGGGGGAGAACCAAAGAGTTTGAGCCATCAAAGAAATCATCAACCTCAAAGGAAACATCCAAAGGAAACACTACACCCAAAGCATCAAAAACTGATAAATCTTTGAATGCAGAAGAAATAGTTGTAAAACCTACTGAAGTGGTCACAATGGGTGCCGAGGAAAACATTGTTGATGATATGAGTAATGTTGATGAACAACCTGATGGTGAGGCTGCACCAAAGACAAACAACGCCCCAAAGAATGATTGGTTCAAACAACCTCCAAGGCCTCATACTCCTGATCCAGAATGGAACAAGGATTGATGTCATCTTCATCCATAAATAATGATTGTATAAGAGCATCATACAACCCTGGTTTAATTATATGGTGTCTACTGAAAAAGACCCACTCACATTTGATAAACTTATGGCCACTCACATTGACTTCTCCAAGTTTGCAATGAATCGTCTCAAGCTAGAAAAGATAACAAAAGCAGACTTAGTTGGACTGGTCTACAATCTTCAGAAGGGAACTTGCCAAAGTAGAATTGAACTTGAATACAATATGGAAGAATGCTATAAAGATCTTTCTAATCAACTTGACTGGGCTAATCATGTTTGAGCAAGCCTCTTCCTTTGAAAGGTCACCCAGGTCATCTAACCGTTCATGCAAAATACTTCTTGAACAACGATCTTGAATATCTGAAATCAGGAAACTTGGAAAGGAAGTATACCATGTCAATTACAAAGACAAAGGCTGCAAGATATGAGTTAGTAGGTATTAAAGACATGATCCTGAAGCAATGGAGTGTAGTCAAAGTAGGTTACAACAAAGATGCTTCATTTAGAATTTCACATTAGGGACCTAAGCGTCAGCTGTTCTACAGATCTCAAATCAACAGACTCTCTCAACATGATGTCTACTCAGCCTTAAAGATATTGAGTGTGGTCAGTGTGACGGTTGACAAGCAATTTGGTTATGGGTATTTAAAGGAGATTATGATGAGAAGAGAAGATAGGAAGTTGTACACATTGAAAGAAGGTGACTTTATAAATCTACACATGAAAGACATTGAGGATATGCTCCTTCTAGTTGTTCAACACAAATTATTCCATCTCGAAGGCGATGCTATTGTTGACTTGGTGGTTGCGCTGCGTATGTTTACCAGAAGAATCGTCATTCAAAAAAGAGTCAAAGATGTCCCACTTGGTGTAGAAAGTTACCAAAAGAAGCTCAATATCACCAAGCCTCAAAAGGATTTTCCTACAATCTCTGCCAAAGAACCATACACCCTATCATTTGATCCGCAAGGGGTTGTCTATGTATGAGGACTTAAGTAATCGAAAGAGACAAATGTGAGCTGATGAGCTCTATAAGTTCTTAGACGAAACACTCAAGTCTGTTCGAGACACTCTCTATTACAGGATGCTTAATTTGAGGCTGGGGTACAATAAAGACATGCCTAGAAGAAAATGGACAACCACGGATCAGAGACGGTCATGCATCATGGTTAAGTTGATTGAGGAGCAGCTGCTAGAAAGGTGGATTATACGGAATTTGGAAAGATTGATTAGTAGACGGAAACTTGAGATGGACTACATACTATTACAGCGGACTGCATGACTGTCAGGTTCTATCTCATATCTTATCTTGTAAATATGTAAATATGTAGTGTACATGTTTTAGTATATATGTGTTAAGTACAATTTTGCATGAATTTTTCATTAAATTCAAAAATTTTCAAAATATGTACTTAACACTATATCCTACCCTCATTAATTGAGGAGAGCATTAAAATGTTCCTAATAAACATGCTAATAAGTAACATTTTTCTCCCTAAAAGCTTAATTTTAAAATCATTTGATATCCAAAATATCAAACGATTTGATATTTTTGATAAAGGAAGAAAATGTGATTAAAATATAAGGCTTATAATGTGATCTTAGTGACTTAAATGCAGCTTCTCACTCTTATGTGCAAAACATTTTCGAATATCGATGCACATATCCAGGGGGAAATTTTGGAAAAGATGAAACCATCAAGGTATAAAAGTTTTGATTTATATATCTCAAGTACCTTGATTGATTTTCAAAAGGTTTTAATGGCTATTGTGGAAATACCAAAAGACCGACCATGTACTTATTTTAGTGAAGATATAAGGCGGTTAAGGATAGGTATTAGTTCCATGATTCAGCCAGAACCGGAGGGATCTATCTAGGAACACTCCAATAGTTAGATTAGAAGTCCCTAGGTATGATATATAAAAAGGAGTAAAGTGAGAATGAGAATAATGGCGACTAAGACAAAGCTAGCACTGGAACAAACCCAACAAGGTGTTAGTAATAAAGTATTGGTAAGCATTGAAGGGGTTGAAGAATGAAAAACAAATGTAAGGATAAAGGGTGTAAAGAAAGAAGCCCTCCATACACTTAGGCAAAAACCGGGACAATACCTATGCTATCAGAAACACTAAGATGTTGTCTGCTTTTGAAGATAGTCATCATGGACCCAGTGATGCAACCTCCCTAGCCACTCAAGGTCTCTTAAAAAATACTCTTGTTTAATTTTTCATGGAGATTAAACACATTTTTATCAACTTTCTCACTCTGAGTTAGTTGGTATTGAAAAGGTGGCAGTCTGCTCCAGCCTCCGATTACTAAAACCAAAATGCACTATTGAGTCTAGAGCCACAAGAGATCATTAATAAATCTCATTAGGACACTATCCAAAAGTACACTTGTTCTTCATACATCGTGAAAACAAATGAAATAATAAGAGTCCTATGCATTATCCTTGTGATCTTGCCAGAACATCAAAGAGATACTTAACGGTATTCACAGTGACGATGGAAATCCTACCAATTCCAACATCAAGCAAGCACTGCGGCAGGTGAGTTGAGATCCTATATGGATCAAACTTGTGACAATTGAATATCAATTTTGGTTTAGTATATGAATTGACAGATGAAATTGTAAAAGATAAAAATGTTGGCGCGTTATAAACTCTTTATTCATTAACACTTCAACTGATTTTCTCCAAAACAATTTTTAATCTTATGTCCATGGGCAGCCTCACAAGGGTATCTAGACATAGGAAAGCTGAACACGAATTGACAACTCAATCAGGAAGATAGTAACTTATCGATTCACTCTTACCGTGCTGTCTGCTTTGAGACGTTCTAGTAACGAGAACGGATAGTACAGCTGTGAAACCCTATCAAGGAGATTCTTTTGAGTTCTACCTGATCACATGTAGTATTTATATTGATCAACAGGGAACCATGGTTATTGCAACCTTATTCGATGAAGTAATAAAGACACTTTCGTCCATATATGTTGATTATTACTAACCTAAACCTGCAGGTTTTCCCGATGGTGGCAGCAACTAGTGCATGACAAGTCAGATTCATTTCCACATGCTCATATTCAACCAACAAATGTAAAGACATGATGAAAGCTCAAGTACATGTTTCAAAAGTCTTCCTCTACTATGATACTAAACATCTTACTTAAAGTCATGAAGTGTTCAAGTTAAAGAATATCAAGAAAGATGACTATAAATGCTTTTAAGATGAAGAAAGGTATGAGCATGTTGGTCCAAAAGTCACAAGTCTATAAGAAGGCGAAAGATTACAAGATGATGAAGAGATGTTTTTTGACTGATGATCTCAAGAAGTTCAAGATCACAAGTCTATAAAGCATGCGGGAACAAGTTCCAAGATCACTACATCAAATTCACAAGATAAAGAACAAAGAATCAAAACTACGAGCAAGATTAAAGACATTCCTAAAATGCTAAGCTTAAGTTTTTGTAAACAATTAGAGTGACCTCCCTTAGAGGGAGATTGTTATAAATCAAGAAAAGACTCGGTCACTTCTAAAATATTAATTAGTAGCTCTTAGTTAATCATTGTGTAAAAGTAAGCTAACCGGGTCAACATAAGGAGAGCCTTATGTTGACCACGCCCCATGTAAGTATAATTACCCTCTCCTTCCATGGAAAGGGTGTTGGTTCATTTGGAAATAATAAATTTTGCACATTTCTTTCTCAATCTAAGTGTTCCAGTCTCTCTCTCTCTTTCTCTAGATTCTTCTCTTTTCATCTTGTTTGATTGTGTGATTTGATATCCTACATTTCGGTACCTCAAGAAGACCATTCATATGGAACTCTGGTATCCAAAGGACTCTGGTTTTAAACTAATCGCCTTTTTAGATGTTGATCACACAGGTTGCTTCGATACGTGTAAGATTACATCTGGTGGGATACAATTCCTAGGTGACAAGTTAGTGAGTTGGTCATAAAAAAAGTAGGACTGCATATTGATGTCAACAGCCGAGGCCAAGTATGTATCTATATATGCCTGTTACGTTCAAGTTCTTTAGATGCAAACACAACTGATAGATTATGGCTTTTACTTTGATAAAATACCTAGGTATTATGACTCAAAGGCAACCATAACTATCACGTGAAATCTGATACAACATTCCTGCACCAAGCATATCAATGTCCGATATCACTTTATCAAGGAGCAGGTCAAAAATGGTATTGTCAAATTTTACTTTGTCGGAACTGATTATCAGTTAGTGGACCTATTTACAAAAGCTCTTTCAAAAGAAAGGTTTGAGTATTTAGTAGGCTGACTCGATATGAGATGTTTGACTCCAGCAGAACTAGAGGCTCTCGCAAAGGAAACTGCTTGAATATCTATCAAACATCAAACTTGTATATAATAATTTAAAAACAAAATACAAAAATAGAAAATCTTTCAAAAAGAAATACAAAATCAGAAAAATATTAAAAATAACAAAAAGAATCTTCTCGACATGTCTCTTGGAATCGATAACATTTACGTACCTAGAAATGTCAATTAACATTAACACGGGCGTGTAAATGAAGTTCGAGCAAGAGTTCAAACGTTTTAAAAACATGTCATTTCTATTTTCTTAAATGGTTTGTGTACATTTCAGCACATAACCCGGACTTCAACCTAAAGGAAAGTGTACATTTTAGTGCACTTATTTTTTTCAATGAAAAGAAAAGTCTTTATGTTCTGAGCATCTTAATCAAAACATTCAAGTTTTGAGCTCGAGACACAATGGCTTGTAATCACTTTCAAATTACAACTCAGACCAAAATGTCAAAGAAGAATGTGAAATCGTGCACATTTATTCTTAACAACGAGAAAATTACAAATTATGGGACTTGAGCTGACACAAAACGTTAAATTAAAGACATTCAACATCTTTTGAGCTCAAGTAACAATGGTTTTCAAAATTATTGGAAGACAAATATTCAAGTGCTTTAAATGTCAAATACTTATGGTATCTTTCAATACTCTTACGTGTGGTCTATTTCAAAATTGTATGTCAACACTCCCTTCTCATGAAATTTTCAAAAGTCGAATTATTACAAGTGTATCAATTTTTGAGAGGGAGCTTTTAAAAACTTTAATACCCCCAAATTTATTACGCAGCGGAACCAACAGTTTGGGTGTTAAGTCATAGTACAACAACATCAGAATATAAAGAACAACTCAAAAGAGACGTTTAAAACATAACATTGTCCCATTCATGTAAGATCAGAGTCGAAAATTTGTCCACAAGATCGTCACCATACAACATCATAACATAAAGTGTTTTTAATGAATGGAACCAAAACAAGTTTAGTCAAAACATTTCGCGCTAAACTCCATTCGCCACTCCAAGCCATCAACCCTGATTACCTGAGATAAAACATGCTAAAAAGTCAACAAAAACGTTGAGTGAATCCATAGAGTTTATATGAAATAAAGAGTGAACACAAGTATTTTTAATCATCGCAAACTTGTGGATCAAACAAGTTATAATCACTAATGCATTAAGCTCATGCCACTGAAACGTTAACCAACATATTATAAATATGTAATCAATTGCCCCACAACTAGGTAATATTGCAATATACCTAAAGAAATTCTCAATACAAAATGTCCTTTAGGGGTGATCGCGCCATGGATGTCACAACCCCAGACAGGGCAGTCACGGCCCAATAGATCTACTTAATGTACTAGCGCTCACCCATCATAGGTAATTAACAGTGCATGAAATTAGGGGGCCTTTTTTCAATAGGTACTTATGCAATTAGTTCATAATCGGGACCAACATACCGAAAATCACTTGTGTTCAATTTATAAAACTAGCATGTATCTCCCTCGTGAGGTTTATAAAAACATTTATAAGTAGAAAGGCGAGGCTATGAACTCACCGAGAGAATAATTAGATCAGAAGTGTGACGAGTCTCGAACGAGCGGGAAGTACTCCTAAGCACCTCCTAAAAGATGTGACGCAACTTAGTACAATGAAAAGAAACAATACGTAAAATAAAACAAGTGGTCATGAGACATGTTCCTAAAATATGTATGGCATTGCATTTGAACTTTCCCAATTTATTTTTACTCCCAAAATGGCTTATGATCTGGTCTCATAGTTAAATAAACCTCTACTAAGTTTCGGCTTTTAATTCTTATTTTATCAAGGTGTACTAAACGTTTTCAAACTTTAGGACTAGACGTAAAAACTTAGTTTCTGATTTTAACTCTACTTGATGAACTCATAACTCCTAGCTCACAAATGTTCTAAATATGAGGCTTTCACTCCTGGAAAGCCCTTTGAGTCTAGTTTTCAGAACCATAGTAAAAGACTCTTTTACCCTTGACTATTCAAACCAGATTATTTCCAAAAAATTTACCCTTTACGAAAACGGTCATAAATCCCAAACCATGATAGCAATCAAAGTGATTCTAATTGGAGAAGTTATATTAATGTGTCTAATACTGACCCATGCTTTAAAATGCAGATCTTTGGGGAAAAGTTTAGTGGCTAAATCTGTTTTCCAAACAACTATCCAGATTCGACTAGTTACCGTAAAACGGCCATAACTTCCTCATCCGGAGGAATTAGTTGGGCATCCAACTATACTATGATGCTAAGACATATATCTATCCATTTATTAAATTTCCCAGGAGGCTATAGGCCAAAAAGTTTGAGATAAACCCAAGTTTTGCTACTGATATACAAACAGTTTTATAAACCCTTTCTAAAATCAATCCAAACATTATTTTGTTCCCTCTAAATCATAACACAATGCCATAACTAAAATGAAAGAAAAAATGAAAGAAAAATTAAAAGAAAAATGAAAGAAAAATTAAAAGTAAAGAGAAGATCTTACTAGGAGTTGATTTAGGCTAGAGAATCAAAAACAAAAACACCCTTCTCAACCTTGGGCTGATTTCGAACCAAAGAAGACCCGAAACCAAAGATTAAAATGCTTCTAACTCTCTAAGATATCACTAATATTTGCCTCAACAAAACCCCAAAGAAAACCCTTCAATAAAACATCAAGAACTTCTTCAAATCTTCATAAAATTTCACCAAACTTTACAAGGGGTTTTAGGATGATGATATGATGATAAAAATGAGTAGAAAGTTTTTGTGAGAGTGGTGGTGGTGGTAGAATGG
>BQNB010040790.1:0-15000 GCA_026074375.1 Tanacetum coccineum
CTTTGGGCCAGATTTTAGGCTATTTTTGGGTTGTTTTTTTTTTGGCTAATTTTTTCCCGGATATTTCCTTTTTTTGTATGATTCGGAAAATTTTTTTTTTGCGTTGGGACGGGTTAATTTTTTCCCGAATATTTTCTTTTTTTGGGACGGTTCGATATCTTTTTTTTGGGCCGATGAATGTAAAAAAGTTGCGAACAATAAAAACTTGACGTGTTTTTTTTGTTAATTTTTTACGGGATTTTTTGTATAAGAAAAATCGTAAATAGTTAAAAGTTGAGGGACCGTTTTGTATTTTTTTTTACTTTGGGCCAGATTTTGGGCCACATTTTATGCGAATTTTAGGCTAGTTTGTCGACAAATGTGTATATTATTAAAAAAAAATTTATATGGCTTATGTGTTGGGCCTTATGTTTAAAGTGTTGTTTTTTTTTGCTATATGATTTTTTTTTAATATAATGGGTTGTACGTTTATGACCATATCGGTTATTTTAAAGTTATTAGGTATCGAAGATGTTTCCGCGAGTATTTTTTTTATCTGAATAAATCGGAACTTTTGTAATATTTTTTTTTAACTCCTACTTTGTGTATACAAATTAAAAAAAAAAATCACCAAAATCGGGCTGGCCCAAAATGACGGAGCCCGTTACTGTAGCTAACGGCCCACAGTCAAAACGACTGTGTTTTTGTCAGCCAATGTGTATGTTTATAATATAATGTTGTTTGAAGCTATAAAGTGTGTAGTTTAAAAAGTGCAAATGAAAGACCGAATGAGGTAGCTTGTACATCATTGATATGTCCTCGTTACTTGTATAATTTTGTGAGAATTTTTTTTAAACGGACCTTTATAAGATGGTTTTTCCAAAACAATCGATGCATCTACATTTCGCGAAAATGGTCCAAACAATTTAACCCATTGGATTAAAGACACGTATATTAGTCAACGACTCTTGTTTATCCACGTATTAAAGTAGCACGTTTCATTTCTTACACGCGCCTAAAAAAATCCTCAAAAAGCACTAAAGACAAAAACTAGCACAATATTTTTAGTGTGTACTTTATTTCAAACGCGCTACGTAATAATAAAAGTAACGAAAATCAAATTATGGCACGTTTCATATTTTCAAGCCATTTTGTAGGCACGTTTCATACTTTTGGGTTATTTTTTAAGCGCGCTTGCTATTTATATCTATAAAGTTGTCATATGTCTGCAAAGTAAGAAATGAAAACAAATGAGGCGCGTTTCTATTTTTGTAGGCGAGTTTCTATTTTAACTCGCGCCCCCTGAATTTTAAAGTGAAGAAAAAGCCTGTGTAGGCGCGTTTCTATTTTAACTTTCCTAGATTCACATCATTCTATGTTTTTGTATTGATTTTCAGAAGATGAGGAGGCCCATTTTAAAGTGAAGAAAATAGAAGAAACATTGTGGTTTATTATAGAAGATGTATCAATCTTCAAGGAATGAGTTAGTTGGGTGTATTAAATTTGTATTTAATTTCTTTAGGAGTTGTTCGGGGATAAATATACACTGACAAAGATGATGCGTATAAATAAATATATATTTATTATACAATGACAATAATATACACTCGCAAAGTTTGGAATAAATATACACTGACAAAGATGACGCGCATGAAATAAATATGTATTTATTATACACTAACAAGCGCATGGGGCATGGGATAAAATAAAAACGCGTCGTAAGGGTTGATTCATTTTGGTAAGTTGCTGGAAAAAAGTCTCCTTTACTAAATGGGGTATGAAATGAGTTGAGTTTTGTAATTTAGTTTAATTTTAATGAACGACCACGATCATTTTAAATAAACACAAGTATCATCCTCACGTATAAGCTTGTATCTTCTCTTCCCTTTATATACAAAACAAAACACCACCTTTATGACCGGTAACCATCACCACCAACATTATCTTTTTGTTTCACCCTGTTTCATTCATTCAATCAATCAACTAAACGACCAAGATCATTCTTAAACAACCACACATAAAATAAGATCATTCATTGGGTAAAAACTGGTATCTTCTCTTCTCTTCATATCCAAACAAAACAAAACTTAGAACAAGTGACCATCACCACCAACATTTATCTTGTATTCCTAAGCCAGATTCAACCTAAAATAAGGTTATGGACTATACAGTCTATAACAATTTCTCAACTAATTTGGTTTTTATCTTAATAAAAGTGGGTTATACTACCTTCATAATATGGTTAGTCATTCTTCCTGAAACTTGTGTTTTCGAAACGCCTTTATGTTCACTACTAAGATATTTCATTTTTATGGAGGGTGCAGACCCTTTATGTTTAATGCATCGAGTGAATACAGGGGTTCCTTAACATGAGAGTGAACACAGGCATCGAGTATCGTCGTTGGGGCGTGGAGGAAATTGCTTCATCAGCCGCCTTCAACATCTTTATCAAGGAACATTTTCACCCTAGTGACTACTTTCCTTTCTATACACCCTTAGGGGTTCTTGTCTTAACCCTTAGATGACTAGTTTACTTGACCAAGGGATTTGGAGTAGTTAAACATCCGTTCTTGTATTTTCTTTTTGACCCTTAGGAATTCTTTGACTTTTACCAAACCCGCATAGCTTGATCACATCACGATTACCAGGTCCCTTTCTAACTAATACATTCTGAGGAGCATAGTTCCATGGATGAAACCATTCTTGTGAAGCTGTAGCAACACAAACACCACGTTTCTCAAAATTTTAGAGAATTAACGAATCAAGATCCTTGTTGATTGTGTTGCAAAAAATGTCTAATCTACATGGTATCTTGAAACACAATCAACAAAGATCTTGATTCGTTAATTCTGCAAGTTTTAAGAAATGTGGTGTTTGCGTTGCTACAGCTTCACAAGAATGGTTTCATCCATGGAACTATTGCCCCTCAAAATGTATTAGTTAGAAAGGGACCTGGTAATCGTGATTAGATGAAGCTATGCAGGTTTGGTAATCATGATTAGATCAAGCTATGCAGGTTTGGTAAAAGTTAGAGAATTCCTAAGGGTCAAAAAGAAAATACAAGAATGGATGTTTACCTACTCCAAATCCGCTAATTGAGCTTGGTTCACTAAACTAGTCATCTAAGGGTTATTACCAGAACCCAGAACCCAGAACCTAGAAGAACCCCCCTGATGGGTGTAAAAGAAAAAAAAAAGGTAATACTTCGGGTGAAATGGTTCCTTGATAATGATGTTGAAGCTGGCTAATGAAGCAATTTCCTGCGGCCCCCAACTACGATACTCAATGCCGGTGTTCACTCTCATGTAAAGGAACCCATCAGGTGGGATGAGTTTTGCTGAACATAAAGGGTGTGCACCCTGCATAAAAAACAAATATCTTAGTAGTGAACATAAAGGCGTTTTGGAAACACAAGTTTTACGAAGAATGACTGGCCATATTATAAAGGTAGTATAACCCACTTTTGTCAAGATAAAAACCAAATTAGTTGAGAAATTGTTATAGACTATATAGTCCATAACCTTATTTTTGGTTGATTGTGGCTTAGGAATACAGTATAATGTTGGTGGTGATGGTTACTTGTTCTAAGGGTGTTTTGTTTTGGATATTAAGAGAAGAGAAGATACAAGTTTTTACAAATATAAAAAATAAAAATATCACAAAGGTTATAGATACAAATGGCTCTAATTTTGGATATTTATTGTTTAAGGGTAAACGGGTCGGTTTTGGTTATACTTTGTATCTCTTGTTGATGCTACCAAAATCCGCATGGCCGTCAAAGTGATGCTTTAGCCGTCTGACATGGGTTGACCTTGACTTCCGGGTCTTCGGTAACAGTGCTGCAAAGACAAAGAAAGCTCGTTAGAGAGGTCCTCGGGCTGAGCCCGGGGGAACCCCTTCCGACGATCAAGTCAGTATTGATCATATTTCTATGTTTTTATAAGAATGCTTAGACACTCTTATAAGAGTGTTAAGATATAGATGAGAAAGTAGAGAGGAATTGGTGTCTTTGAACCGTCTTACTTGCCTTCTATTTATTGGATGCAAATGGTATAATCAAAGATTACGAATCATATATTCTTGGGCAAATCGCATAAAAAGGTACCCATCTTAGGTTCAATGTCAATTAAAGGTACTCATCTTTTTTTTCTCAATTTAAGGTATCGATCTTTTTTTTTGTTCAAAGAAACGATAGACAATTAATAGTTTTTTTCGGTGTACATTTCTAACATCGTTATTATTAATTAATGCCTCGATATGTCATTATTGATTTGTTTAAAAAAAAATATTTCTTACTTATTCTTAAAAATTATACACTTATATAACACATATTTTTTTTACACACGTTTTTTATACACATAATTTTTACTCTACGTTTTTATACCTAGTTATTAATAAATATTTTTATACACAGCGATTTTATACAACACATTTTTCTAACAAACGTTTTTAATTCACACATTATTCTAACATCTTTATCCACGATTTTAATTACATGGTAACATTTTTATACACATCTTACAGACACATTTTTATTGTATGCACTTTTTTTTTAAATGTGGAAAAATTATGTGTAAAAACTGAATAAAAATATGTGTATAAAAATGGTGTGTAATAAATAACTTCTATAAAAATGTGCTATAAAACGTTCTTATAAAAATATGTAAAAGAAAATTGTGTAAAAAACGAGGATAAAATCATCATGTAGAAAAACGTGTATAAAAATATGTGTATAAAAATGCGTGTATAAAAACGTGTAAAAAATGTGTGTATAAAAACGTGTAAAAAATGTGTGTATAAAACGTGTGTAAGTTTTAAAAATAAGCAGAAAATACTTTTTTTAACAAAATAATATAAAGGACTAACGATGCAATAATAAAATAACGATCGTTAGAAATGTAACCGAAAAACCTGTTAAAATACTAACTTTGCAACAACAAAAAAGATTGATACCTTAAATTGAGAAAAAAAAGATGAGTACCTTTCATTGACATTGAACCTAAGATGGGTACCTTTTTATACGATTTGCCCTATATTCTTTTACATGATCTTGTGGAGCCCTCTTCAAGATGCTACTTGAAGATATGAAAGAATATTTGGGATGATTAGATATCTTATCCGAAGAATATATGAATAGATTTGTAAGAATCCAATATATTTTATATCTTGCAAATCCTACTTGGATTTGAATTATACATGAAACTTGCATTGTATTCCAATTTCTTCCATTTGTATTACTAAACTAGGGGTAACCTCATCAAGCCCCCTAGTTCATATATGTTAAATATATGAATGCAACATGTATGAACTAATCGTTCTTTTTGTATTGCAGTTTGGAGTTTGGACACTTTGTTAGGTACGTACATGAGCTATTTATAGCTTTCTCTCATCCCTTTACTTTATTGGTGGGATTAGTATCATTTTCACGATGGAGTTTCGCGTTTTTTAGACGGAATTGTTGTTGTGCGTGATGAAATTTCACGTCTTTAAAGCGGTTTTTCGCTTTTGTGCGCTATGATTTCCCGTCTTTGGAGGTAGACATGCCACTTTATGTATTAGCTATTTATAGCTTTATATCCCTTTGATGGCGGGAAGATGTTTTGGTCCAGACCTTTTCGCTTAGCTTATATTAAGCTTTGTGATTAGCTACTTGTAGCTTTTCATCCCTTTAATGTCGGGAGATCATTATTCGAGTGGTCATGCCACTTTTGCATGATGGAGTTTCACGACTTTGGAGTGGTTGTTCCGCTTTGCGTGATGATCTTTCACGTCTTTTGTTTAGACTTAGTGGTCGTAGAGTTTCACTTTACATGCATGATGAGCTTTCACATCTTTTTGAGTTACATCATTCTGTGTGATTTGTTGTGAATGAAACCCTGTTACAACGAGGATATGGACCTAAATAAACACACAATTTCGTTCTTCCTTTTTTCTTCATGGTAGTCCTTGATATTTTAGCAAAAATAAGATGATATATGTTAATACAAAATAGGTATCGGGTATAGACCTGGGCTTAAATCCTGTATTAGATTGGGCTTCCAGATGATTTGAGCGTTGGGTTTTGTATTAGAGCAAGAGAAGTGACGATTTCCTGCACAATCAGACAAAAACCGTTAGCCTTACCATGGGGGCGGACCCCACGGTTAGACTCCGGCGTGAAAGTAAGTAAACATGTAGAGAGAGAAAGTATGAGAGTGTATAGTGAGAAAATCGTACTGTTCATTGTGTATTAGGTCCCTATTTATAGGGGTCTAGTATTAGGGTTTTCTAGTATTTCGTAGTGGCCATAGTGGGTCCCTTGTCGGGCAAGGTCCCGTAATAACCGTGTATACGGACGCGTGTGCATTCCGTGAACGGAAGTATCCTATAGTCAGGTTCGCGTCCGTTTTGCCGTGACCAATGCAGGATTGGGTTTTCTTTCGGCCCATGACTGCTAAGTTGGGCCCAGAAGCCCAAATGATAGTGTGGTCCAAACCCGGAGGCTTGGTATACCTATTATACGTCATCAAGTCCCCCAATCTAGTATAATATTGCCTGCGGATCATGTCCTGCGTGCGGTGATTAATGCTAGACTTCCGGTTCCTTTGTTGCTGCTGCTTTGCTTCTAGAGTTATCTATTTTATGCCGTGATGCTTCCTTATCAAGTTGGTGACGTTCTGCTGACGTGGAGCGCTGCTGTCCTTTTATCCTCTGGCTGATGTGACGGTTTTGACAGCTTTTTAACTATTTCCCAGATGTATTGCTGTCGTTGATTATGTAAGTGGTATACACGTGGCGTCATCAAACTATCGGTAGGAGTAAATACACCAATGGTATAAATACCCCCCCCCCCCATTTTTACGCTGTTTAGGCACTCCGGAAACCACAAAAAACTATTCTACGCTTCAACCAAATAACCACTTTTAAACCCCAATACATAAAATTTTACATAAAAATTTATCATGTATATCTTATTTTGCCGAAAATCTTTGCAACATATACAAAGTCTATACATGATAAATGGAGTTTAGACTTCCATTTGGTCAAATACTACCAACATATTCATCATGTCCTAACCATACCTAGTTACTTTGACTAATGAGACCATACCCTAGGACCAAGGATCCAATCACATGGACCATGCTTGACTCTAGACATGCCTTGCACCATACATTTGACCTTTGAACTAATTTACACCTTATATACATGAAACATAAAGAGGATGTAACACATATGCTTTACAGTAACTAGAAAAACAAAACAAAACGTCCCTTTGGCTCTTTACATGCAACGGCAATCAAACCCCCCCCCCCTACACAAACCCATATCAATTTTATATCAACCCATACACTCCTATACACCTTCATCCTAAGATGTTCTAAGGTGTTTCCAACCATTGAATCACCATTTGCAAGTTTATAATTAAGAAAAAGGAAAAACTTACGGGGTTTTTAAGTGCAAGGTGGTTTTTGTGCTAAACAAGGGTTTAGTACTTGTACATCATCATCATCTTAACTCATTAAGGTCCACTGAACTCTTTCTGTTTTTTATAATTTTCATTTTTCATGGCACATGTTTAATGTATTTAGATATATCACCATTTAGGTTTTATTCATGAAAATGAAGTTTTATACTTGAAATAATCATGTTACACACTCATATACATGTGGTGTTATTACTTACATCATGTTAAAAAGGATGAGAAAATATTGTATCAAGCTATTTTGGTGTAAAAATGATTATTGACAAAACTAGTAAATTAAGGTTACTTAAGTAAGTTATGGTTTTAAAGTATGTTAATGGAATTATTAACATTGGTAACTTGGACACATAAGGACTATTATGGATAAGTAAGTGCTAATATAAGGATGATATATAATATATATGATATATGAGACATGTGGTAAAAATACAAAGTAATAAAGTATAAGAAAAGAGCGAAAATGGTTTCAACAAACTCAAGCTCAAACATTCTGTCCAAGATTCGAAATTTTTACATATCATTTTATATTTTTACAAGATAATACTTTCACGACGATTCCGAAAGAAAAAAGAAGAACTTGTTAAACGGATTATATAACGAAAAGTACGTTAAAAACGAGTTTATTACGTTAATAAACGAAGAAGTCGTAAGTAAATTTTTATAAAACATTTTTATTTAAAAAAAGTATAAACAGCATGGGTTGATATTTTTAACAAAAATTAATACATATTTTTAGGGATTCCAAAATCGATAAGGAATCGTAATTTTTTCAATTTATAACGAAACAGTTTTGAATTTCGCAGTTTACGAAAATGAATACTTTTATAAAACTATTTTATAAAAGTTTTACTATTCATGACAGAAAGTTATTATTTTGGTAAACCTCATAAATATATAGAACTTTCAAATACGAGAAACGTCCTCGATAGTATCTTAAAAACGGAGTTTAACCAATAAATTACGACCGTTTACGGGTTTTTACGGACAATTATAATCGATGAAAAATATATAATAAGGTCTGATGTGAACAGTTAATTTTTACTGTTCACCAGTTAGCTCCAGAATATTTTGAAAATGTCAATTTATGATAACTCGTCTTGATACGAAAAAGATGGACATAAGAAACGCGGGAATGGGTTTTTTTTAAAAACGCGTAAGTTTCGCAGTTTGCTTAAACACGGTAAATATAAACGTTTTTAACTTAATTAAACACAATTTTTCCCAAAACCATAGTTGGTGATTAAGCTTATAGAAATTATTTGTGGTTATCAAAGTACTATATTACTAGGGAGTTTCATAATGATGGGGCCTCTTCGGGGTGGCGTATCGACGAGTTGTTGGATTTACGATTTAAAGTGTCCTAGCTCGTCCCCATACGTTTTCATACACGACCTCTTAATTATGTTAGCACCCGAACGATAGTATGATGAGTATACGACTTAAGTAATCAAAGTGTTTAGTAATATTACGAGCCTATATTGGTTAGGTTGCCTTCGGATTCCCTTCGTGACGCATTTTATATTTTGTAATACTTATTGATTTCATTCGCTCGGGTGAGTTCATAGTCTCGCATTTCAATCTTTTCAATGTTTTATAAATAAACCGCGATGGGAATCATGCTTCCTTTTACAAACTCATATATTTTACTACAGTACAATTACCTTTCAATACTTTGTGAGTTCATAGTCTCGCATTTCAATCTTTTCAATGTTTTATAAACCCGCGAGGGGAATACATGCTCTTTTACAAACTTCATATATTTTACTACAGTACAATTACCTTTCAATACTTTGTGAGTTCATAGTCTCGGCATTCTCCAATCTTTTTTATGTTTTTGTAAAACCCGCGAGGGGGAATACTTGCTCTTTTACAAACTCATTATATTTTTTACTACAATTAACATTACCTTTCAATACTTTGTGAGTTTCATAGCCCCTATTTTACTTGTTTTAAACTGTTTTGGGGGAGAATACATGCTCGTTTACAAACTTGTATATTTTATTACAATACAATTACCTTTCAATACTTTGTGAGTTCAAGTCTCGAGCATTTCAATCTTGTTATTGTTTTTATAAAACCCGCGAAGGGAATACATGCTCTCTTTACAACTCGTATATTTTACTACAAGTACAATTACCCTTTCATACTTTGTGATTTCATAAGCCCACTTTTTATACAACTGTTTTACAAAATCTACGGGGTGAATTACATGTGGTTTTACTATATGGCACAAGTGTTTTTCAGAGTGTTATGCTTAATCCAGATTACTGCCTGATTATTAATGCCTAAGTTACTTTATTGCCGTGAAGTCCCTATTATCATGAACCGTTAATTGCTATTATAGTGAGCGCTGGTGTTATGGATAGATCTATCGGGACTAATAACCCCCACCCTTACTTGGGTCACTAGTTTGATCGGTGTGCACTTAAACCATTGAGAGATGTTTACGGTTGTTGGCATGCATTGCCTATATTCTTGATTGTATGGCAAAAAATCTAGTTAAGGCTTCAGGGTGTCATGAGCTTTTAGTAGCAATAATAATACTTAGACTTTGATGAATGTGGTGTTCTCTTGTCTACATTACTTGTTTTGGATTCGGAATATGTACTTAGTCCACCTTATTCGATTTGTGGTCCACTTTTTAATTACTTCTCGATTTTACTGATTCCTACTTGGGATTTGGGGATTTCGGAAATAACACTTTTAAATGTTGTAACGCTACTTTTCTTCTGAAATATTTCTTAAATTATTTCAATACTGCTTTTTACTTAAACCTATGAATTCACCAACATTATTGTTGACGTTTTAGCATGTATTTTCAGGGTTTAATATTGTTGCTAGTCGGAGAGCAATTTGGGTGCTTCGAGCTGCGCGGATATATATATTTTTGAAGGCTTAATAACTTGTATACCATTCGACAAACGTTTTGACAATGTTTTCTAATACATTATAAATGAAACCTGTTGCAACTCTGATCTTTTATTAAATAGAATATGACTTTATTTAAAACGTCCATTTTAAGGTCGTTTTCCGTGACTTGTGTTTTGTGCCCTGAAGTAGCACCCCAATGTTACCATTCCGCTGCGTTGTCCTGATTTTTGGGGGTGTTACAGATGGTATCAGAGCTGAAGTCATAGAGAACTAGGTCGTTTTCAAAACCTAGACTATGACCATGTTTTTCAAAATATAGAGTCTTTCCTTGTTTTATCCGATATCCGCACGCGCTTGCTCCCAGGTAACTTATATGCTCTCTTTTGCATCCCTATTGCTAATTACATGAATAATGATTATATAACACTTGGTTATAATTTCGCTCTCTTACGTCTATCTTATGACGTCCTACTATTTACCTTATATCGGTCCGTTATATAAATATTGATCATTTTGATTTTCGTGTACTTCCTAATTTTTCATTTACTCCCGTGAGCGTCAATGCTGGTATTATATAAGGATACTTATACTTATGGGAAAATTTCTTCTTGATCTCTTACGATTTACTCCAACCATTTACGCGACTTTACTTGATTCCCTTTTGATGATATCAAAAATTCGACATATTTTGTAAATTCTACTAGTTACTTTACCATTCGACTCCGAGTTGGAACACTTTTCTTATGATCGCACATGTTGTTTCGTAATTCATCGTTTTGAAGCCTTCCAGTTGACAAAATGAGCATTGCATTGTTAGTCCTCATTTATACATAACTTGATCACCTATGTATAATTCAGGAAGAATCATGCCCATGCTGAGAGTAGTCACCTTAAAACCTACACCTCTTCATCAACACAAATCCGAAAGAAATTTCCGCATCTTTTCTCTAAACCCGTACCTTCTTCAGGTGTTGCAACCTGAGCCTTGAGGACAAGGCTCTTCTAACCGGAGGAGACTGTAACATTCCGTATTTTAGGGTCATTTTATGACATCATTCATTTTGTCATTTTTCACTATTTATTTTTTTCTTTTCTCGTACGCGTTCGCTTTTAATTTTAAGTGTTAAGTTAAAATCGCGTGAACTAAAAATCAACAACCAACGTAAACGGACACCAAACAAATTAAAGTTTATGTCAAGCCATCATTATGTTATTTTTTCAAAAGTAATAATTAACTTTTATATTTTATTTTTGTTGGTTACGTAAAGTGTATACGTTTTCACAACTCGGACTCTAAAGCAATACATTTCATATTTTCAGGTCATTTACAACTTCATATAATTCACTAATTATTTTATTTATTTATTTATTTTTCTCTCGTACGCGTTTACTTTTAATTTTAATAGGTAAGGTTTAAATTCGATGATTCAAAAATTAGGCATTTATAGAAACGAAACCAAACGAATTTAATTTTTTCGTCAAGCAAAACTTATGATATTTTTGCAGGAATATTATTTAACCTTCATATTTATTTTTATTGACTTCATAAATTATGTTATTCGCGATAAGTGGTTTAGGCATGACCGGAACCACAAAAAATATTTCTAGCTTCAACAAGTGCCTACGATTTTTATTACATATACTCGAATTGTTTGCGAACATGTTTTCCCCCTCCTATCCCACGTCCAATCACCTTTTTAACCAAGGAAAGTAGTCAAATTCTACATTCCATGTTCTTTGTTCAAAGTTCATTCTCTAACCTCTTTTATGCATGTTTTCTTTGACCAAAAACCTTCCCCTAAGATCCATAAGATGTCCCTTGACTTGTCCACCCCTCCTTTGGACCCTAACCAAGACTTCCTTTTGACCAAGACACTATAAATACCATGCATCATATTCATTACTAAGCTATGGAAACTCAAAATCCTTCCCCCCCGTGTGCCCTTGTATGCTACGGTAATTCTACTCTTTTATAACATAAACTACCCCCTTTAAAACACACACACACTCTACTAAATCCATACGAAAATTTTATCCACTCCATACACATCTATACACATCATTCTTAAGATATACTAAGGTGTTTTCAAGCCTTGGTTATCCATTTTCAAGTAATTATCAAGAAAGTGAAAGATTTAGGTTTTGGATCTTAAGATCTTGCAAGTTTGGTTTAAAAATCTAAACAAGGGTTTAGATTTCATTTTTCATCATCATACATCATATCAAGGTCAACTAAAACTCTTTATGTCTTTACAATTATCATTTTTATGCATATATATGTTCTATGTAGTTAATCACCATTAGAAATACTTTTAAACATGTAAAAAGGATTCTTACTTGTTATCATTGTTTCATACACTTTTACTATGATATGTTGTGGTAAAATCATGTTTAAAATAGAATTTTAACAAAATTAAGTATTTTACTTTCTTGGTTAGTATAAAAAAGTTATATACAAGTTTGTTTTTGTAAGTTTATTAAAAAGCTTCAAGTAAAGTCTTAACGATATATATAAGATATAGAGAATCTGTTTTGGTACATGTTTTATAAACAGAAAAATGATTATTTTATAAATGTAGTACATCTCATGAGGATTCCGAAATGATCAAGAATATTGAAAAACTAGCATTTATACGAAAAAGTTTCACTAAAACGAGTTTCTATTACAGTAATCACTTTTATAAAACTAATTTTTATAAAAAGTAACTATTTATTTCAGAAACTTTATTTTATTATTTTTTAAACCTCAAAAATAAGTATAACTTTCAATTACGAGAATGTTGTCGTAAGAAACGCTAAAACGAGATTTAAAAACGACAAAGTTTTGTCATTTTTTACTACATGTATATTTATAAACATTTTTCCTTTTAAAAACCATGATTCTAACTTTCAAATATATGGTGTATGAACTATTTAGGATTATATGATAGCCGTACTATATTACTAGGGAGTTTCATATGAGGCCTCTTCGTATGTGTCATTGAGATGTGTGCGATTTACGATTTAAAGTGTCCTGCTCCTTGAACGTCATGTCATGACCTCTTGATTTGATAGCACCGTTTCATGGTTATTAAGTTGAACGTAGATGATTTTATAAAGTGCTACAGGTAAATGGCCTCGTTTCATAAATGTGAAATAAGTATGGTTTTTATCGTTACACGCTCTAAAATATCCTTTTAGACACAAGGGCAATAATGGTGATATTCGCGTGCTAATTAAACTTTTCATGACAAGGAGTAGTGTATGACGATTATAAGATGACTCGTCGTTGAGATTAACGGTGAAATTCAAAAACCTGCAGTACATAACTTTTACTTAACGAAAAGGGAAATCTAAATTCTTACGGGGTGTCACAAAATAGCAAGGATCATTTAATAGTTTCTACTAACAATGTATACTTAAGATATAAAGAAATGCACAAAATCACATAGCATAACACATAAAAGTACTTGTCGTAGTTTTGTGTATTAGATACAACAATGTATACTTAGCTCGGTTTTGTTTGAAGACAAATTAGTTTCCTCCCTATTTCAAAAATCAAGTTTAATATTTTTGAAAAGTTAATTACACCATTTTTCAAAGATATACCGACTACTCGAAAGGAAAAGACAAAATACAAGTTTTACTTTAAAACGAGACTCAACGTTTTGGACAATAAGTTGTATTTTGTCTTTCTGACTAAATTAAGTTTGAAATCAATACTTGGAAGTATTTTTATATGAAAGTAGACTCAATTCTATTCGAAATGGCGGGTGGCACGACTTCTACGGACTTACGGTTGATTTTATATGATTTTTTGAAGTTTCTGAAAAACTGTCGAATCAGACAGGTGGTCCCTTTAAAATTAAGGGGGCCGCCCAAGAATTAAGGGGGCCGCCCAAATATTTAAGGGGGTCGCCCAACTGATACTCAGAATTACGATTTTTGTAAAAAATTGTTTTCTGACTTTGCGAAAAGATGTACAACTTTCTGAATTTGATACCGAACATATAACACTTATTTTAAGCATCATTTTTATCTCGAGCTAGTATAATTGGTGTATATAACATCAAAACTAATACAAGTTAATCAACAAAACACTTTTCATAATTAATTCCCCTTAATGGGTAATTTGATACATGGATCGTACTCAATTTTTAAAACCACTTGTTTTGAAAACTAGAGCGACGTGGCTATGATACCAATTGTGGAAATCGTAGAGGGGGGTGAATACGTTTTCCTTTTAAAATTTTAAAAATGTTTCGTATCAAATCACCGATCAAGCGTGATATAATATGAAGAGTGTTTATATAAATTCTATACCAACAGTACATATTCACATCAATGTTCACATCAATCCATGACACAAACACAATCAAAACTATATAAGCAACACAACACACAATTGCAAATATAAATATAGAACGATAAATGCAAATATAAATGTAAAGATATAAGTAAGAGGAAATGCAAACCGGACACGATGATTAATAGTGGTTCGGTCACGAAGCACCTCTTCGCCCTACTCCACTTCTCGAGCACCAAACTCGAGAGTTATCTTCACTAGGCAACAAGCTCCCTTTAGGCGGAGAAAACCGTACACAACGTTGCTTATATCAATTTCCGACACTAAGCTAGATGTCGAGTTTTAATCTTAGCTAGAACCAATCTATCATGACTTCACAACTTCTTCACTACTTACACGACTT